>OZ014449.1:7837234-8045282 GCA_963966035.1 Acleris laterana
CGTGTTTTGCTCTTCAGTACGAACTGTTACTCTAAATGTGCATGATGGCACGATGAATGTTCGTTTTATGTTTACAAAGCAAATGTATAATGTTAAGAATAAGACACTATTAATTATGTCTATGTAATCTTCCACAGTGCATGTTTCACCGAATCACAATGTCGTCCACGTATGAAATAGGACTTTTATGTTTTTGATTTTGTATCTCACACAAACAGTTTTATAAGATGCTTGACTGGTTTATAATTATTTTGCGATTCGTTTGTGTGAGAACTAATGCCTGCACCCGTACCACCCACCGAGCATGACAGTGTATGTCACTTGTATCGCTCTACACTTTCACAAACTAGCCATAATGAAATCAGCACAACACCACACACAACAGCCATTTATTTTCTGTTCCAATCTATTAGGTTGCACTTCCACATAAGCCTAGCTGTCCGTTAAGTTAAGTCGGGTTCCGTCTAAGGGGGGATAACTTGTTTTGCAATTTTGATGTTTTGGACAATGCTTATTTAGACGTTTTAGGTTTCTGCGTCATTTCTGTCTTACTGACGTGAAGCGCTTCTCTACATAGCTTTCTTAAGGACATGCTGATGAGCATTTTTAAGGTAGAGCGCAAACTCGTCCGTTTAAATTATTTCCTTATGTTAATCTCTTGTACGTAAGGTCTTCTAGAATAGATAATACAATAGTTTAGAAAAGAGCTCTAGTCTACGGGGTCGGAAAAGCGAAGCAAGCAGTGACTGTATGACACTGGTCTCCAGAAACCGGTGTATTATACGAAGCGTCCCGTTTTTCCGAACAATTGACCGGTTTCAGTTGACTTTCTTTCGCACAGACCCGCATTCTTACGTACTTATTGAAACACGACAAATTTCAACTCAGTTGAATCTAAACATTGTATCGTTTAAAATGGTAACGAGTATTCAATGGTGAAGCGACGACATGGACACACACTTGTCGGCGGTGGTGGTCGCGGGCGCATGTAAGTGTGGTGTGACAGTTGCGCGGGGTTCTCGCGGCTGCGGCTGCTGACGGCCGGCGGCGGCTCGGGCCCGGTGGCCTTCGTCGAGTTCGCGAGCGCGCCGGACGCCTCCGCCGCCCTCGCCCGCCTGCAGGGCGCGCTGCTTCTCAGCTCGGAGGGGGCCATCCATCTTGAATACGCGCGACACAAGATGGCGCACAACGGCTGGATTCTCGCGCACGAAGTATGCACGCGCACATTGTTTAGCATGTTTGTGGAGCACAGATCCTTTGACACTTGGAAATATTAAACACTTCGTCAGTTTCTAAAAGTTTCCAATCACAAAACATTTAATAATTGGCTACTCATTATGGGTCCGTAATTTGCCAGGTTCGTTTTTTTTTCAACTGTACAGTTGGCCAATACAAATGTGTGTTAGGAACTGTGCTTTAAAAATAATTTTGATATTTTGAATCCCATAATAATGCAATAAATGTATTTACAATCAGATCAAGTAAATCTTTAGACACAGGTGGTCAATTATAAAAAATAAGGTTATTTTATATCACTGTATATTTTCGTGTATGTTCTGTAATTATATATACACCTACAAGTTTGTGTTCAAATAACGCTATTTACTTGATCTATTTACAGTGAGTAGGCATTGGGTTTCAAACACGTGAACGTCACTAATGTTTCACCTGCACATTGCACAAAATGCTTGCCTAGTCATATCATAAGATATAAAGTTATTTAAGAGAAATAAATGAATTTGTAGGGCTAGCACAACTTGAACTTTTCACTAGTCGCGCACTAGGTGTGGATTAAATAGAGGAAGCTGCAAGGTACGACAGAGATTGTGAGGACAACTTGTGGTAGCTCTTCTTTTTAAACTTAATATTTTGAACTTTTGTGTTAACATATACAATTATTTCACTCACCAGGGAGCCAAAGGCGGAGAAGAGAGCGAACAGCATTAATTCGTTCGTGGCTCTCGGCACTTGACAACCAGCGAACTGAGGGTCGCCAAATCTTGATCCTATGATTCCGCCCGGCGTCGCGGGAGCCGCGGCCGCGGGCGAGGCGGCAGGCGCCTGCTGCTACTACCGCTGCCACCGCGGCTGCTAGTGGATCAAGATTCTTTAACGACGACCCATCGCCCTAGACAGCGATTGCTCTCCTCTCTTCACCACTTTGTTGTTTCCCATTCAACCAGCGTCAGAGGTGTGGTGGTTTTAGCTATACCAAATTTAGCACAAAGGGTTATTTTATTGCATTAAAATATTAACATTCCAGGTTTATTGTTCATTGTTCATAATAAAAACATGTGTATAATTATTAATTTAAATTATTAGTTTTGGATCTAAACTCTTGTTTATTAATTGTGAATATTTTATTTTAACTGTAACATAAGATTTATTTACAACTTAATGCGAATTTGTTTCTACAAGGCCGATGCAAACAGACAAAAGGATTTATATAGTGTAATACCAGAAATTAAACATTTTAGGATATATCTCATTCGAATAAGCTAAAAACCAAAGGTGCCCTTCATAGAAAGATTACGTTTTGTTAAATAATATTTCAAGTTGAGTGATTTTAAATGAAGTTGTATTTAATAAATACGATGCTTTTGTTTTAGCCTCGAAGATGTTAGCGTATTTAAATGAATTTCATAAGTATTTCAAATTATATTTATCTAATACTTTCTTAGTAACTTTTATATTGTTCAATCACTCGTTAAAGCGCTGGCACTCTAGTGTTGGTCTTATGGTCCTTTCTATCTGTAAATGGAATATCGCAATAATTATAAAGAGTTTACGACCCGACGCGCCGACCGGCCGCCCCCGGCGCCGCTTGCTGTGGAGTGCGACTCGCTGAGCCGCCGCGCCCGCGCCGCGCCCGTCGCGCCGCCCCTTCGGTCTATTCTGTACTTGTGTCACACACGAATATTCCTTTCTATGTGCCTTGCCTGCGACTCCCTAATCCTTCGGCGTTTTTAAATATTTTACACTTCAATTCTTGTTCGAGGGCCCGACTCGAGGGAGACCCGCTCGGCTAGCGCAGCGGACGCGGCGCGGCCCGTCGGCGTCGGTTCAGTCCTGTTGCGAGAATTTAGCCTTGGCCTTATGAGAGTTAAATAACTTAATGTAATCATTATACCTATTAATTAATTGTAACGATAAATTAGTTGCGCCGCGGCGCGACGCCGCTGCATAGTGAAACAATTATTCTCTATCTGCATGCTTTGACGAGCTTTTTGGTAATAATCTAATTTTAAATGTAGTAGTTACGTTTATTGTGTAATCGTTAGGTCAATACCATAAATCTAGATAAGGGTATTTATTGTAGAGAATCGACATAGTTACATTACTATTTAATGAAAGTTATTCATACATAATAATGAAACAATGTAATGAACTTAAAATTAACTGAAGTGTAAAGTTAATCAAATGGAAGATTAATATATTTTTTATTTTTAGCTAGTTGACTATCGCATACAGATACTAGTTACCTGCCGGGCCGCCCGCGCCCCACGCGCGTGGGCCCTCGGCACGCTGCAACATAGCAATAAACCAAAAATAAAATCTTAATGTTATTTAGGTACCTATTAGTGACATATTCTGCTGGTGTAAACATGTAAAAATTATATAAAAAAGTAAAAAAAAAATCCCTGCTTAGGCTATTATATTAAGGTATTGGAATATTTATTTAGTTAATGTTGACGACCGGAGATGGACAAGGCATTCACGAGCCAGCCAGAGGTTCCGCATGTGAATTCTTAAGAAAATTTTCTTAGTCAATATTTAATAGAAAACACGTCAATTTTTGACTTAGCAAAATTTTATACGTTGTTTATAGTGACTGTAACTTTCTCAATGTACCGAGCGTCGTGACGTAGAGACCAAAGATAAAGGATATTCATAATGTTTAATACTAACCTCAGACCGTACCAAATTTGTATTTTATAGACAGAGCTGTCCTGGCGACGGCACTCGCTCCGCCGAGCCCTCGGGAACCGGTGGAATGCTATCGGACTTATCTGACATCAGAAAGCAAACATTAATCACTCTTATAAATCTCGAATTGTCTAATATATTAATTCGTAATAAATTCACTGTCGGTTTTAATGATTAAGCTAAGTCAATGTTTACTTATTTATTTCGGTATAATGCTAATTCATAAGTTGTGTAATTATTAATGTAGTGATCTCCCATACCTTCGGTGGCTGGCGTTCTCGGTAACAGACTATATAATATACAACGAAAAGTTATTTATTTTCTGTTGATAATTTTTCGGGTACATTGATGACTTTAATGTGTGAGAACGGACTGTTGTGGTCTCTTTTCCGTACATTTAATAGAAATAACTTGCACGACGAACACTCGAGTTATCAATTGACCTTAATAGTTTTGATTTGTCCGCAACGTTTAACAGCCATTTTGTATATCAGCAAGATATAAAATGGCGCGTGGATGCAAGATGGCTGCGAACGGAGCGCCGACGCGTAGGGGCGCCGCCACCGCCATGATTCCGTCCAACAACCGTAGATAGCGCGTAAGAGACGTCCAGTGGCTGCGGACACGGCTACGTCACCTTTTTGCGGGACTACTCGATACATATCATCGTGTAATATTAATGTGTAATTAGAGTAAAGAGCGGTTTCATAGAGACGTTTATTCTGTATCTTGTCTACTATATTTATTACTCGTAATGCAATCGGCTACATGTCACGCCAAATACAAAATTGAACTGTTTCGATTCAGCTGTAATCTATCACGCTTTACTATGTCGGTTCTGTTGCTAGATTTTGCTAAACTATATTCGCGGATCTACATTTTGACATAATATTTTCCACAATCCCTTTGGCAGGTTTTGAAATATATCTTTGGATCAAATTGTGAACGCGTTATTTTGTAAACGTTTACTGTGAAATCGTGTAGATGGTGTTCGGATCATCGTCACTGGCAGACGCGTGACATGGCCCGCATGTGATAGGGTAGGGTAGAGGTGGTAGCATCGCCTTGCAAGTTAGGTTAAGTAAAGCGGTATTACACAAACGCCGTACATCGGAAACATATCAATTCTGTGCCCCTAATAAATTTAGTTAAATACTAATAATCTAAGAGATACATATGGATAGAGTAAAGAAACAAAATAGGTGTTTTGAGTATCAAATACTGGGTGTTGTTTTCGTACGTTAAAGTAATGTCGAATAGATTGTGTTCCGACCGTGGTTCACGCGAATCACCTAGTGACCGCAAGTAGTAGTGGCGCGCAAGATTCGATCACTTTTTAATTTACCGCTATTATAGATTTTAAATGTTATTGTTACTTATAAATATGGCTTAATTACCAAATTATGTTAAACACTTCGCTTCAATTCAGTATTAATGATCTTGTTTGTCGGTGACCAGAGTTAGGCGTCACCAAAACTTATTTCATATTTGTATATTGAGCAAATTAAACAATACAAACTATATAGCTAGTAATTAATTGTTAGATTTGTGTGACTTGAAACATTTAAGTGCTTTTAGAGCAGAATGGTAAAGTGTTGTTGTGGTTAAAGGAAAACATAATGACATTGTAAAAATAGTGATAACTATAGCTTAATTATAATTATTATAACTTTTATAGATGTTCATTGATTTCTTTTCTTACTTCATGGAGTATTGTGGCATTGAAGACGTCATTGTTAATTCAAATAAATTTGAGTCATCCTCTATCGAAGTTTTTATTGAACTGCACCCCGCTCGGAGTTCAAGTCGCCTCGCCCGCCGACTCACGGCTGTAACGTGCGAGAGCCACGCAGCAACAATCATTCACGAAAGGCCTCGTCCTCTTGGTGGACGGTTGACCTGTCGGTCGATCGGTTGTGATCGTTTAAACAGCAATATTAAGTTATTTTACTTGAGAACATGTAATCAAATAGTACTAAATTATAGGTATCTAATTTAGGATAACTGAGATCATCAGATTAGATTTAAATGACAGTTGAGCTTTTAATCTTTGCTTTGTAGACGTATAAGTTTCTTGCATCTTTCTGTAAAACTAATTTAGAAGACTTAGTGGAAACCGTTACCCGTGCAATGCTGTGTACAATACCTACACTAAATGAGTTTTACTTGCAGGATGCAAACCACTATCAGTGAAATGCTAGGATATCACATTATTTCACTATCTATTGATAAACTTACGGCAGTGTTGTATTTCTGTTATTAAATTAGTTTTAAAGCATTATAGGGTCCAAAGATTGGGAATAAACAATATTAAAAGTAAAATTCCTTGTTTGTTTCTTTCAATGTGCCGTCTCTCAATTAGCTGTTTAAAACGTAACTCTCACAACATTAACTTAGTAACAGGTCTTGAAGTTAGTTTCCTTATGTTACTGTCTTAAATCGGCTAATTATAATACAAAAGTTTTTAGCTGTACCAAAAATATATATTTATATAGGTAAAGAAAACAGTTATTTTTCAAATTTTACTTCAACTTTTGAATATCGTTTTAAAAAAAACAGATATGAAAACATTTTTACACATCCTATCAAATTACAATAACTGGAGTATAGAGTTTGAATAAAGACGCTTAACACATCGTTGCTTAAATACTAAAGGGCCTCAAATCAAAATTTGTTTGTGTTGCATTTAAATTTGGAATGCTATATACTTTAAGTTTTAAATCAAACTATTTCTGTTTTTGTTTTGAGGCGCTTTAGCATTTAAGCAGCGACATTCACAGTTGTTAAATTTCACGTAAATATCAGTGTTTAGGAATCCCTTAACCTCTATCCTGTACCCAACGAAGGATATGGGAAAAATGGTCTTACACATTTTAAACAATTTTTTTTTAAATGGTTTTTTATTTAACTTTGGATCTTGGATTTTAAACCTGGGCATAGGTTTTGTTAAGATCTTAAAATAATTAATGGTCTGTGAGAAGCTGCTAAAATCGCGTAGCTGTCAAAAAAACCATACAAATTTACCTCCGGAAGTTTCTCACCCCTTAATCAAGTCCGATTTCCACGATTTTTGAATATTTTAGTAATTAGAAATAACAAGGTCTGTACGTTAAGGTCTTTTTAAATTTGTTTCATTAAATTAAATTTGTTTAATATTTTCTTGGAAAGGAAAACGTAAAAATCGGACTAGGTTTAAGCGGCGAGAAACGTTATCGCATTTTGTATGGAAATTTTCAGCTGCTCTGTGTGGATTGTAGTAACTTTGAGCAAGTCTGTAACATCATCCCTTAAAAACACGGTTTTTTTTTAATCTTATTTCTAGAGAATTGTCATCAGCAGCACCAGCGGAGCTTTGAGCAGCTTTCAGCAAGGTTAAGTATAGCAATGTCGTAAGTATACCACAAAGCAAAATCAGAACAGAAGTTATGTATACCGCTAATTTCTCAGTCACAAGTGTCAAAAACGTATGTATCTACTACATGATTTAACAACACGTTTTCTAATGCTCGAATGGCAAACGGCCTAAATAGCAGCTATGTAGGTAGTAGTAAAAAAATAAACAACAAATAACAGGGAACCACCTCACGTAAATTGACCTGCTCCCAAACTAAGTTCTAGGCCTGTAGTATAGGTACTAGACAACGATGAACTTACTTATATAGATAAATGCTTAAAAATAGAAAATATCCTTTGGGCGGAAAGAAGCCAAATTCCAAAAGCCAAATTCGGGAAAGGTTTATTAATCCTGATTTATCTATTATGTCAGATTCCGAGACCGTTCGATTCACGTTCAATGTTCAATTCTGAGTATGTCTAATAATCCTCTAAACGTCAAATTCCGAGAACGCCAGATACTAAGCATGTTCAAATTTGAGGAAACCAAACAAATTAAAAAAGTAAAAAAGGTCACGTGAGGGCTCTTTAACACGTGAGTATAAATAAATGAAGAATGGACTTTCAACATTGGGTTATGTGTTTCATGTATGTCTATTTCTTTGGCACGCTATGCGACCTAAACGGCGTGATAGATTTTAACATGTGAGATATCGTTAGATAGTCTTGGACGTTTTTCAAGTGGTTCTTCAAAATCCCCAAATGAAAAGACTAGAATTAATTGATTAATAATTAAAATGGTATAAAAACTTACTAAAATCACTAACAGTTAAGTTTTGTATCAGTTCACTTCAGGTTCCATCCCGTCCTTATTATAAGACCAGCCCCGAGTACCTAAGATTATATTTCAATAGAAGATTACACGTAGATCCATGAGCCAACGTGCTCGCTGGAACCTCAGAAATGGCAAGTCACACTCGTATGCACGGTACTTAGGCACCGGGGAGTTGGTAATTATATATTTAGAGAGTTAAAACTTGGTGCGACCTCGTTCTGTGGCCCCGAGCAAATTAGTTTGAGTACTATATCGTTAATATCGCATTAGCTGCGAAGCTGAAAACAACTGAGGAGATTATAATGTAACTTCAGTTTTCATGTTTTTAAATGGTCAGTGAAGCTAGTCAAGTTGCTACTTACTACTTGTGTTGTTGATTTTCGAAAACGGACAAATGAGTGGAATGACGTAGGCGCTCAACAGACCGGCTGACAGTTACGTAATTTTTTTATAAAGAAAGAAAGAAAGAAAGAAAGATAATCATTTATTCGTGACATGCATAACAAAGAACAGATTAACAAATACAAGAAGAAAGTAGCCACGAAATGGGCCCAACTCAGCGTGATGCTGGCATTAAAGTCAGCGCTGGTCTTTTATGAACGCCGAATGTATACATCTTGTCTCTTTCAATGTCAATTGGAACAGACTATAAGGCCTCTAGTATGACATGTGTCGTGAAAATAACAACCTGTGGTTTGTCTATCAATTGTACATATAGACACGTATCTTTATCATTATCACTAACCATCATAATGTGTACCAGGGATATAAAATATATTTTTCATTTTAATAGCTCACGTAACACAGATAGGAAAGGTGTTAATTGGACCCCTCATTGAGGTTTTTTATTCACTCTGGTCATATTATATATAACTAGCGATCCGCTCTCGCTTCGCTTCCGTTTATTTGAGTTTGAGTAAACCATAATTTATTACACATAAAAACCTTCCGTGAAAAATTACTAACTGGTGGTGGAAGCCGCATGAAAATCGAACGAACATACAGACAGACGCAGCGGGGGACTTTGTTTCATAATATGTAGGTAGTGATTAAGTACTAGGGACTTGAAATTTGAGAGAATATTGCTCGGATATCCTAGGGGTGCAAGGTATTTCTGGAAATTAAACCTCTTAGTTGTTGAAATAGGAGGAGTAGCGGGGAACTAATTTTACACATGTGAAGTCACGGGCGTCCTAGTTATATAATATAAGTACTTTGCATCGCAGAACGTCAAAACTCTGTGCACAACGTACAAGTTCTAATTAGAGCCATAGGTGAAAAACCAAGAACTGACCCCTTCCACAAACATTACAGAACTCTTAAACGGAGTGCTTTAACAGTTTTACGACGCCTCATTACGCGGATATGGTCCCCATGTGGATCAACTTTATCAGAACTTTGGTCTACTTTGCAAATTGCCTGCGTTCTATTCGGGATGGTGTACTTTAATTAAGTCGTATTTAATGCACGCACGGCCAACGTGTTTATCCGCCGAGCACGGGGAGGGAACTTTACGGCCCCATCGGCGCTTGTCAAATAAACACGCGGGACGTAAACCGGCCGCAGCGGCCGTCTAACGTTTCCCAATAACGATATCGATTTGCGTTGGTCAACTGTAGCATTCTGAGTTAGCAAAAATAAGAACAGGCTTGAGCTTTTTTTATGCTCACAATCAATCCGGTTTCTTGTAAGAAGCAAATGTATACTTTGGACCAACTGCAAGTCAGAGGTATATGAGCCAAAGTCCAGCATTCCTGCTAAGCATTGAAAACGCCCCATAAAAATTTATATTCAACTATGAAGTCACAATGGAGTATAAACCGTTCAAACATTGCACAGCGTTCAAACACATACTTGTTATCCAATTAATTCTGTATTATTTAAAGGTAAAGGACCTGATACCATTTAATTAACTATTCGATAAAAAACACCAATTGTATTTTTCTTTGTTTCCACTTTGTTATGATAATTTACAGTAAATTTCAACATGAGCCATCATCGTAATTCCTATTAACGTAAATGAAACACCTACACATAACATAGATACATTTGCGATAAATTCTATCGCTATTGGTTCCTGAAATTCAAAGTAAGAAATGAGCGTTATTATGAACCAGTATCTACACTTTCTGGACAAAAAACAGCCTGCAATAAATATTTCTATAGTTTTGTCTTACTCATAAACCTACTTAATGGTGAAGAAATCATATTATATACAGGGTAACAAAGTAATTTAGTTCGGCGAGTGGAAAAAATACACAAATTTGAATTTTGTCTACAAAATTATGCAACGGCTTCTCACTCGAAAAAGATTATATCGTTGTTACGCAAACTGTCAGAAATTGCGACCAAATTACGTAGTGACAGGCACTGGTTAAGTCTCGGGATACGACAGCGTTATTTATACTACGTCGGCGCCGGCAGCAAACAGCACGTTGATCCGGCAAATCGCGGATCACTCGCTTCGACACGTGAGAGACATATCCCAGATGTTTCCGAAAACGGTGCCACATCAAAGAAGACGTAACCACTCTCGTATCAGATTATTTCTGGGAAATTGTATATTTCAACGATTTTGAAGAATATTAAAGAAGCCTGACCTCGATTCGGATTCTAAAAAATTGTTTAGAATTCGATGGAAGATAAAAACATTTACAATATAGAATACTGCCGTCCATTATCTAAAAGGCGGCTAAATGCAAGGGGGTCATTTTGAGTTATGGCCAAAAAACATGGGAAACCATGTCTCTGAAAACTGGTGAGCGATATCCCTGTACTTTTTTTTGTATATTAATATTCGAGACATACTCTATTTTACACATATAAATTTGATATGATTTTACTTGTTTTTATAGCTGAAATCTTCGATTTTCCTTTTTAGCTATGATACCGTAGCATTTTATGAAATACGTTACATAGCTTAATGGCGGTTAAAGTATGTTTAGCCGCCTTCTTGTTCAGTAATTTAGGTAATCCACCATAGATTGTACAAATACAAAAAAGTTATATGAAAAACATAACTAAAAGGCGGTTACATGATATAGCCGCTTTTTAGCTATGTATGCCTAGTTAACCCTGTGCAAACAGACATGACTATAAGACGGCCATACGACTTTAACTGCCTTCTAGTTTAAAATGAGTGCATATGGCAGAATCTAATATACGTTTTGTATCATCAATGCTAGAGAAAAAGGCAGTTAATTGAAGAACAAATAAAAACAACTGCTTTTTTGTTATGGATTGCAATCGAAGTATGTTACTACATCCAATGACTTCGGGAAGTTGCTAAAAACGCAGCAAAATTAAACTTAATAAAAACACCATTTACTATGTTAAAATCAAATTCATTCATACAAAATATAAAATCTTTATAATAAGGGAACCAATTGCAAAGATACACTGATAAAATCACAGTTTAAACGCGTAACTTTCTATTGCTTAGCTACTAAATAATAACTTTCTTTAAACTTATAAAAACAAAATAGATCAATTGCTCATTCTTAAAATAGAAGGCTGTCATCAGTTAAAACAATTGGAACTTCTTCTTCTGCGGTTAACAGACATCCAATAACTAATAAATAAAAAGAGGGGTGTTCGTTTATAACGTGTATCTCTATGTCTATGTATTTGAGTGTTTGTTTGTGGCATCGTAGCTCCCAAACAGATGAACCGATTTGGATGCGGCAGTATTCCTCATAATACCAACTCGATGATACCATAATATTGTTTTGTCATCGGAATAACCTGTATGCAACATGTCAAGTCAATCCGCCAATTAGAAGTAAGTAGGTTAAAATCGACTTCGTAGACAAAATTGAAATGCCGAATACAGGTGCGCGGAGGGCAACCCTCAATTGCTGCAGCAACCTCTTTCTCCTTCAGTGTTTGGAAAATGCTGCATTGATGCTCTTTGAGATGAGCATTGGTTTTTTGAGAAGGTAGATCGTGCTGCCACTGATAAGAACAATGATGAGGGCTTGCAGCACTGCATTATCGCATAGTCATACACCTCCCCTGTTTCGAGGAACAAACGAAATTTGGGAGTACATACATAAACCCACGCCTTTATTCCCAGAGTGGGGTAGGCAGAGCTACAGAATTACCAACAACTCTAAAAACTTGTTAATAATTCTGTAACCACATTTTGCACTTTTAGGCTAAGATGTTTACCAGTGTATTAGTGACAGGTTGCAAGCCCATCGCCTAACAGTACTATACGCCTTTATTCCCTTAGCCGTCTCTTACGACATCCACGGGAAGATATGGAGTGGCACTATTCTAACCCGGCAACCACACGGGAGTCTTATCGTAAAATAGAAAACCGTTTTTTATGTTTTTTTTTTCAATACCGTTGCCAGGTTTTTTGCATAGCAGCATCGCCATTTCGTGTACTCCCATAAACGACGCGTCTAAATATATATTAGGTCCTTACCTATGAAATTGGCGTTTTTTTTCGTACGGAATTTAGTCATTTCTATTTTAACTTTCAAGATCTTTTTTAATTTCATTAATACACTATGTTACAAAGGTTATAGATACAAATAATATGGTTAAATTTCTAACTTAATGTTTAAAATTTAAGTGTGAACTCAACTCTTTTCATGTGCTGCGAGTTCAAGTGTTTCAATTACGCAGAGTTTTATGAAGCCAAATATTTTTAAGTAAATAAGATATGTATAATCTAACTTAGAAGTGTCCAATATTCCTGACAGAATTTTGTTTGGTTTGTATTTGACGTTACAAAATAATCCGCAAAATTAAATGTATGAAAACCACAGTTTTCATAAAATTCTCCGTATAAAACGCCAATTTTATAGGTAAGGACCTAATATAATCTCATCCGGTAGTCTGATCGAATACAGCTGCGCAAAGGATGACCTTCAATCGCTGCAGCAACCTCTTTCTCCAGTGTTTGGAAAATGCAGCAGTGGTTTTCCCGACACAGAAACTGATGCTCTTTCTGATGAGCATTGGTTTTTTGAGGAGGTCGATCGTACTAGATTTCTAAGTACGAGGCGTCTTTGTCATGCTGCTGGCACTGATAAGGCCAATTATGAGGGCTTGCAGCATTGCGTTATCGTATAGTCCTACACCTCCCGTTTCGAGGAACAAACAAAATTTGGGAGTCTTATCATACCAAAAACCCGATTTTAAAAATTTGTTTGAATTTTTTTTTAATACCGCGGCCAGGGTATTGTTTGGTTTGGTATGTTTCAGGAGCGCCAAAGTTCATATAAAATTGCAAGTTAGATTATTGGAACTCCGAAATTGAATCTCATAGAATTTTACAACCTAATGATCACTCTTCATACTCTTCATATTTTTTTTAGTAGAAATGATCGGAACTTATCATCTGAACTTATTACGCCAATATTCATGGAACCGTACACTTTTCACCATTGCTTAAATATCTTACGTTTAGATAAATTTAAAATTAAAAGTTAAAATTAAGTTAGGTTGGTTAAATTTATAAAAATCTAAAATGTAACAGTTTTTTGAAAAACTACTTTATGAATTGCGATAGTTATGACTTAAATAAGTATGAACAAAAAAATATGAGCAAATTTTTTCGGAGTTATGATCAGTATAGTCACAAATCGTTATTTGTATAAAAAATCGAAAGACCAATTTTATATGAGCCAATATGGACCCGCCATTTCGTGTTCTCCCATTAACGATGCGTCTAAATATATAATAATATATCTCATCCGGTAGTCTTATCGGACTAGGTTTAGTTTCATGGGCTCCCCTACTATAAAGCGAGCGGAGGACCAAGCTACAGTAACGAAAGTTTACTTAATAGTAGGTACTAGCTAGACCTAACTGCCTTTTGAGAAATTTTAACTTTAGACGTTTTTCTTGGAGGCAGCGGAATGGTGGAATTGGCGGAAATCGACGCCCGCGCCGCTTGCGAAGCGACCAGAGGGCCCAGACAAGATGCATTGCGCTAACTATCGTTTCTATACGTTTAGTTTTAACGTGACTTTTCGTATCACGTCATCTACCAGTGACGCGATTGGTTTAAAAACTAAACGAAAAGAAACGCTAGCTAGCGTAGTGCATCTTGTCTGGGCCCTCAGCTCTTTAGATAACCACTTCGGCGACTGATTTCAGCCTACGCCGTCAGGCCGACAGGCGAGACAGGGGATAAGGCGACTGCTGTGCGGGTAATGAGTTGCCGCCTTTTAGTTAGGCAATGTCGTATAGCCGCCATTTAATGAAGCAAGAATTGATTTTTATTACTTTGGTTTCTAGATTATAAAACCGTGACGGCCTTTAAGGTATGTATTTTGATAAAAAATAATAAAATTTACATACAAAAAGGCGGCTATTGGATTTTAACCGCTTATTTCTTATGTAAACACGGATAGACCGCTTTTTAATCTAGGACCTCTTTTGCAGTTGAATATTACGTTCTTAAGCTATAAGATGGCTAAAGTCCAATAGCCGCTTTTAAGTTGTGGAAAATAAAATAGCTGCTTTTAAGTCTTGTACCGTAACACGTGTTACGTTTAAAAATTGGCAGTTATCGACTTTTAATCGCCTTTAAGATAGGTAAGTGTTAAATAACCGCCTTTTTGGTAGGAATATCCCAAAAAAACTGAATTTAGCCGCTTTTCTGAAGGCTTTATCTCGGCTGTTTTTAAAGATATTGAAACCAAACCTAGATAGATCGATAGCTAATAAGTAGCTGAATCGCCCTGTATATATAACTCAAAAAGGTCGTAAGTGCCTTTAGCCGCCTTTTAGTTAATGGACGGCAGAATAGCGTTTCAAATTAACTTTGATTATTTTTCTTTTTAACAACGCAATTCCTCTGTTAATAGTAGGTATAAGTAGTACAAATGTAATTATAACGAAAAGTATTTCATCAGAGTATGAGTTGTTATTTGGGTTCCTTATCCAAAGGGTGCCAACGGGAGCCTCCACTGTCCGTCCGTCCGTCCGTTTATCTGTCTGCGAGCTGTATCTCATTAACTGTATTAGATAGACAGTAAAGTTGGAATTTATGGATGTATTTCTTTTGCCGCTATAACTACATATACCAAATAAAAAACGAATTAAATTAATCGACAATTTATGGCATTCTCTGCTTGACCTTAACAATCGTTGTATCTCTTTAACCATATCGGTTATAGCCATAGGCACATGCAATTTTCGAACAAAAATGTAATAGGTACTAGTGCCGCTGTAGCAAATAAAAAAGGACCTACAAAAATCCTACAAAACCCATAGTACTTATGCGAGTTTGATTTGCACTTGGCCAGTTATTTAATAAATCTGCGGCAAATGAGAAAAACTATCCAAATCAGCCTTAAGAAAAAATCTTCATCGATACATGTTACAAAAAAATTAACTCCTCTCACTCCCACAACCAAGACGAATCTAACGACACTTCATAATTATGTTAAAATGCGTCGAGCCGTTAAGACTGCAGAGCGTGCCAAAGAAATAGACATACCTAGATATCTATTTACCTTTGACGCAGCTTTGTGAACAAAACATGTTCATTTGGTAGTGATGCATAATACCCAAACGTAAACAAGCATCCAGGTATAAACGTTGGTAGGTACTCGTAAAGCCGATGCACATAGCAAGTTTATTTATTAAACTACTTTATTATTCAGTTGGTTCTCGAGCAGCCAACTCCCATGATTTAATCCCCCAACTTGATCATAAAGCTACAGTGCTGCAGAGCTCATAAATACAACGCAATAATGACGCAATACCTTGCAAAAGAAGCAATTGTAAACTGAACTTATAAAATTAAATAGAAGAGCCACAATAAGTAAGCTAAAGAGATAAAAAGTTACCCTAGTACAAGCCACACGTGTGCGGCTCCAACTACTTTTATTAGTTTCAGATCGCAGCATGCCGTCGTAAACATGGCCTCAGAGTGACACAGTTGAGGACAACTAGGTACTCTATGAAAATGTTTGCTCAATTGAAAGGATCTGAACAGAAACCATTTGTATTCAATTATTTACCGACAACATTTTAACCAGAAATAGGTTTACATAACCCGGTAGGCTTAAGTACTAGACCGAAATCTGTGAGCGGCCATTAAAGTTACGGAAGGTAAGGAGGGTCAAAACGCGTTAAGTAATTCGAATCGACCCGGTGCAGACGCGCCGTCCCATCTGAGCCATATAAGCAAGAAGCGCTGAATTTTTTAGTTCCTAGGAACATAATATTTCACTCTGCTCCGCTAAGAGGTAACCATTTACACAACTCTACCCTGGACTCGGGCTTTAATAAATTGAAACTGGAGAGTGTTATATGTATATTTTAAATATTCATTGAACTTAACGTATTTACTACCTGCTCTTTGAAAACAATTAAAACTTATGTAATTGCTTTTGTGCGTTTTCAACATTCAAGAAGTAAAGCAAGTTAAAAAGTATCAAAATAAATATGAATGTTAAAGACCTATAAAAATGTAGTATTTACATTTAATAATACTTACAAACTACACTAATCTTATAGACCGCTAGCACTGGGCTGATGTCCTACGAGTTCATCGGTACTCAGTCCGCACATGTTTGCACACGAGTTATAAAAGAAATCACGTTTATAAGCTAACATATTTGAAATGCAATTAAAGTTAGTCCCTTGTCGCAAAGGGTTACATTTATGCGACGATCTGCTTATGAAAAAACTGCCGCTCCGTAATGTCGACATGTCGTAAAAAAGGTCAGGGAGGTACTGAAAAAACGGAATCGAGCGCGTGTTGAATTTTTTATCGCCGACACTGTCTTGTAAAAAGAGTGTTAGAGGGATGTCGCCGCTCTCTACATTTGGAATCGCACGCCTGGGATATCGCGCCCCTTGAATTTGGAGACATTTAACTTCTTCAGCTTCGACTTCCTAAATCTTTATTTGCTCGTCGAGTCGGGCCGCTTAAGCGGCCGCCGTCAATCCGCCCTATTATTGCGTTACCGCCGAAGCGGCGGAGATTCATCACGCCGTAGATGATGTAAATGTGCTCCCGCGTCGGCGCACAATGTAACGCAAACTAAATTATGATTTCCAGCCTGTTAACCCAAATAACTTAGTTTGTCTAAATAAACAGAGGTCGCGGCGGCGCGGTAATGAGCAATAAATCACCTAATAGTGAGAACATCAAAAGGGGACGCTTTCAAAAGGAGTCTGTACGTCATGAAGCGAAGTGTGCTAACTAGGGCAACCCAATTTCGTTACTAATTACACATCATCCTGCGTGAACGCACCTGTGACACGAACGGAAAAACGAACCATAAGCAAATCATATTTTTACAAACCTTGTAAGGCTTTAGCGTGGTTACTTCGTCTGAAGTAGTACTGTAATATAAATAAATGTCACAAACTGTCAATCCATACAAAAGTTGTCAATTTGTTAAGTAAACTGATTTATCTTGGACGTTTGGTTGTATAAACCGATAAAGTGATAGATTGCTTTAAAGGGTGAGCAATCCAAATGGGTCAGTACTGGGAAGTAAATATTAAGAGTTTGTTATTTGGAACAATTTTAAATCCAGGCAAACCGCATAGCAATCGGAAATCAAACCGGGTTGTAGTAGTAAAAGCAAGTGACATATTTATGGCAAATAAAATCATCCTTCAGTGAACATCAATTCAACGATACCCCACACTTGCAAAATCTATCGAAGCACAGCCTACAAGAGGTGACACCGGATAAACATGACCCTCCTTTTTCATTTGTTAGCGTTTTTGTTAATATGTTTTGGGCATGGAGTTCCAATAAAAGAATCGTCCCTTATCACTATTAGTTCGATATCAATTGTTAACAAAGGCTGACCCGCCAAAAACGAAAACACAATCCATATACAGTGTGTTACCAGAACCCTGACTTTTTTTAAAGTAGTTTAAAATAACGTATATCTGTAACGTAACTATTACTTTAATTTAATTATTAAACAACTTTTCAGGCTTTGTTAACTTTCTAACAAAATGTTAATTGCCAGCAATGTAAAGCACAGCAATTTGACAAGTGTAAATGACAGTCAACGGCTACTTTGATTGTTATGATTTGCCCCCGTACCACGACATGCCTTGTACCAAGCAACAGCGATACTGATAACGATGAACGCGCAGCACATGCACTACATTAAAAATGGCCAGTATCTAAGAAAATTAATTGTGAAGTTATTTTAATTATTTTTTAATTGATAATACTTGCAAACAATTGCTAAAGCAACATATTAACGGCAGTTTTAATAAATGCCCGCATGCCGGTAACACACTGTAGATCAGTATGGGGAAGTTGGCCCCATTTGGATTGCGTTTTAGTTATTCGCGAGTCAACATGTGTGCACGGTCAAAAAAGTGTAGAGTTATTAAAATAACCATACTTAGTTTTATATTTATGAACCACCAACATGAAACGAATAATCCCAACACAGCTTATTAGCATCAAAATGTGTGGTTTAAAATTGAGCCTGTTAAATTAATCGAATTGTTGATTGAAATAGCTACCCATTTAATGTTTTAGTGAATTGGATTTATTTGGTAGTCATCGATTGCCCTGTTTGAAACGTCGATATCTGTTCCATTTGTTAGACCAATCGCTAGTGTTCGTGTTCCGACACAAAACAAAACACTCGTGGAAAAGTCGGATGCATGAAGGTTACACAAATCAGTCGGATTGGAAAAAGCGCACCAGCGCAGCGGCGAGCGCCGAGCGGCGCGCGGCGCGGCGAGCTCTTTGTTTAAGGGCGATTCGGACAAGTGTCTGCGCCTAGTTATCTCATCCTCTAGACCAGTGTTTTTCAATCCGCGACCCGCGACCGCGACCGCGATCATGAACGTTATTTTGTTCTAATATATATTTTTAAGCTTCATTGTTTATTTTACCGAGCTAGTTCTCTCGACCTCTTGCGACCCCCCTACAGAAACTTCGCGACCCTCAAGTTGAAAAACACTGCTCTAGACCATATCGCTTTTTCAACTGTCCATTTAATCCAATATAGAAGAACAAGAAACGCGCTTGTAGGCTGGCCGTGATTAAAAGAGCAGGGGCTATTGGGGGGTGTAAGCTCTTATTTTCTTGATAGTATAGGGGCCGTGTTATAAACATTACGATAACATGTCACAAACATGGCTTTAACGTGTAAAATAGAACCTAGGGCTGCTTGTGCATGTGTTTTCCCTCCATTGGTTTAAACACAAACAATAAGTAACGAGCACAACTTGCGCGACGGTACTTTTAAAACTAAAAGTCACATCTGTCTACGTCTAGATTTTAACTAGACACCCTATTAAGAAGTTTTTTAGGTCATGCGACATACGAAAACAAAAAATAATAGCTCACTCGAGTCTTTGTTTGCGAAAGCCGTCGCCTGTCGACCGACTCTCGCGGGGGAACTAGTGACAACATTTTATAATTCCAGTTTGATTCGTTTGAAAGCAGCTTGTGTTAAATACTTTGAGAGAGAGTTTACAAAGTGAAACTATGTAAAAAATAGCGCAGAAAGAAAATGTGTTTTTGTCTGTTGATACAGTTATGTTATGCAACACAGCATGCTTTTTTATGGTAAGGATCGTGAGTTTTACATTTTTTTTGCCTCTTGATACAGTTATGTTATGCAACACAGCACGCTTTTTTTCGGTGCGGATCCTGAGTTTTACAATTTGTTATTCTAGAAGATACTGAAACTGTGGGGAAGAGCCGCGTACGTGAAATAACAAAGTTACTGGATTCTTAGGGCAGCCGGCGTGCGGCGTGCGGGTGAGATGTGGCGGCCCGCGAGCACGAATATCAAGTACCCTGCGCGCTCCGAACCACGGACCGCCAGTCAGACACCTGGCACTGGCGCACCGACTCAACAGTAACGTGGACTTATTGACAGAAAGCAAAGCAAATGTTCAGAGGAGAATGTTTTAAAAATGGTTTTGTAACGTTTATTTTGCCGTATTTATAATGAACATTAAGAAGAAGACCCTTCCGCATATCTATCGGTTTCCCGCAACCTTGATGAACGATGATTGACTTCGATGATCGATTATTATCGATGTTTTAACCCGCTTAATTAATTAAAATAACTTGAAAATAATAGATCATACCTGGAGTAAACTAAAATATATATAGGTACAGAACTCACTTTCCACTTTTCTCACATATTTAAAATACAAAAAAATATCTCCTTATATTGATTGCAGTACCTAGTCGAATTACTCTATGGGCTTTGCTAAAGTGAAAATGACTACAGAAATCAAAGAAAACAAATAAAATTATAGTAAGTTGAACTGACGTGCGTTTCCTTCTTACATTATGTCACATTTCTACACTCGTTAGCTTTCATAGTATACCACGGCTATAACCTTTTTATTTGAGCTTCAAAAGTTTATTTACAAACAGACATTCATAAAATATTTTTCGTCAATTCATTCGTTATTGCGTAATATCTAACTAACCACTTACATTAGAATTAAATCTGAAACTACTACACCCTGTACTTAGGTACATGACAACTATCGGAGTAGCATTTACCGGACTCATAACCCGAAACACCTACACAGCGAGAGAAAATCAAGCCATTGCTTTCTGCCGTAAACTACGGCCGTATTAGGTAATCCAGAGCGGAATAGCGATGCTTGGTGTAAGTGTAGCTAAAGGGTATCTGGCGCCAGATTCAACAATGTCGGCATTACGCAGTGGTTTTATGGGCAGCATGCTTGCGTCAGACTTGTTACGACCTGTCATGGTTACTTACGGATATTAAGTGAGTTCTGAGACAGTCGTCACTTTACTGGCTTTTATAATACCCTGAACAAGTTCCAACAATAGGTTATTTTTAACGACCAAATTGCTAATTCTACACCACGAATCGTCTGTAAAGAAGGCCTTATTGTAGTAATATTTTTGAACACTCCGTATATGATTGTAAGCAGATTAATAAAAGTTAAGTACATGTAAGTACACACAGCAACACATCTAGCTATACACTTCAGAAATCTGAAATATTGCGTGAATGAGAGTCGCACTAGAATCGAATGTTGTTGACATAATACACATATATACATCTCTTTCTTTTTCTCTCTGCTCCGTCTTTAATGGTTAGTTAGGTGTGTTGTTGTGTGTACATCTTTGTTATATACCTACAGGATGTTTCAGATATCTACACCCCAAAGTGCTTACTCAAATCGACACGGTCTGAGTCTCGTTATCGTGCAAATCTCGCTGTTTGTTCCCAATAAATTAGAGCTGAATGCGAAAAGAATAAACACCGAGGATCCACAGCGCCAGCTTGATTGTCCAATAACAAGTTTTCGTTTTCCTTTTATAAAAATTGCATCGGCAGCTCGTCCAACAGAATTTATTGACAGTGGCCGAATGGAAATAACCTTAGCCAATCCTGCTAACTTTTTGGTGTGAATGCATTGATGTGTTTCATTTTGCCAACGGTCAAACATTATAATATTGATATTCAAAAATAATCGGCCAGCAATCGTATTTGGTAATGTAAATGTGTAAAATAGAGTAAACGTCATCGTAAAATATGTCATGTGTTAGCCACATGTTTTATTTTCAGGTAGGGCTTATTTATTTATCTAAACTTTATTACAAAAATACACATAGTAGGTACAAATTTCGGACTTAATGCCTAGGGCATCCTTTACCAGTCAGCGAATGGGCCAAAAAGTAACTATTTAAGATTGATACTGGGAAAGATAATTAAAAATAAAATTTGAGTCACAATAAACTTAGTAATAAATACGATAAACGATACTTTATTCTCTACCATGAAATTGTATCCATATGAATAAGTAGTTTTTGACTGGCATATTTATACCTAACGCTAAATATTGTTTTTTTTTTGTTATTATTCCATTATGAATACCTACTTCACAGCAGCCTATTATTGATAAGAAATCTAAATGATCAAAAATCCTAGTTATACAAAACACATAGGTACAGTTTATATCTTTTTCTGACAGAAATATACCTCTAAACTCCTTCATAAATGGCACCTAATTTTACATCATAAATTAAAAAAAAACCGGGCAAGTGCATGTCGGACTAAGCCCAGTAAAGGTAGGGTTCCAAAGCCAAAATACAAAGACAAAAAACAACCTCAAAAAACAAAAAGTATGAACAAATTTTAGATTTCAACATAGTTAGTGCTGTCACAGGTGATTATTTCAGCACGAACAAATACTTAAGTCGCCTGTACCTCAGCATAAACCAACGTTTCACAAAAAAGCCTAAAGTAGGTACCTATATGAAAATAAAATATGTACAAAGGTAAACTTATCCCAAATATGAGTAAAGCCACGGACAGACGAAAAGACGGACAGACGGACGTGGGGAAACTATAACTCCTTGTTGACTAAGGAAACCTTAAAATAAATCAGAGAAGAACACGATCAGAAAACAACCACAAATGAAGGAGTTTAACTTAACTTCAAACAAATAGTCTGTGTACAAGTACAAGGTTTCATATGAAATATGAGCTATAGAAAGACGAGAAAATGGCGGTAACGCAGAAGCGAGACGCGGATGTTCGGAATCGTTTGAATTTTATTATTTAAATTCAGTATTTGTTTCTCTTTTATTAAATCCGCCGTTCGTCGAATGGACATTGCTTACTTCCAATGTGGAAGGTAAACTTTTCCATTGGCCCCCAAGATTAATAGCAAAAGAATTTGAAAATGAAATACAGTATGATACGGTTCCTATTTTAATAATTAAGTCATTCCCGAAGATCTTTATAAAACTGACTCGATTCGTAAAAATAATCACAAAAAAATAGGTACTTACCTACAAGTACCTACTTAAATTGTTAGACAACATAATTTCGTAAATAATTCTATATAATATGAGGTAGAAGATAATAATGACATTTAATTAACTTAAAACCACAAGAGAGAATAATATACTTTAGGTATATTATTTACTACTTGATAACGAATCAAGCCAACAACCGTAACCCGCGCGCTGCACTCCATTTAACTTTCACTTAAAACATTAAATGTAACAAAAACATGATTTATTAACAATCAAACACTTTACAAAATCAAAACAAGAATAAATAAAACAAGACCATATAAATGAAAAGTGAACGGTAGTTAACGCGGCTAATGCGGGAGGGAAAATAATTAGTTCGTAATGAAACTTTAATATTTTCAGCCACCAGGCGTTCAGTTGCAATCGATATATTCCTTACTAACTCGATTTAAATCATGCTACCTAAAGGATAAGGTTATATTTGGTATGCAGATTGAATTCCTTCTCAATATAACGATTCCTTGCTAATTCCCCTTCGCATGTGGCAATGATGGCAACTTTTATTTTTTGGTACTTTGCTATTCTGCTAGCAGAGTTTGGATCGGTTAGACCGACGTTACATGAAATCAACAATAAAAATGTTTGATAATACTATTTACCCGCTAACTTTTGTGATTTTATCATCTTACAACCCGTTTTTTCTTAGAAATACCTAATTATTTTTCCTGTCTTTATTACACTTTCATCTGATTTTAGCCAAATCTCATTAGTTCATACAAGATTTGATAATGTCGTCGTTTAGCGTCGGATTAATTAACTAAGGTAACTATGTGTACCTGTCGTGAGTTTTTATCGCGTCAAGACCTGCTTTGTTGAACATATTAAAAACTCAAGAAATTAACCAACTTTTGACAAGTAACAAATGAAAGCAGTAAATGAAAAATTGCATAGTATTTTGGAGTAGGTAATATTGCTACCTAGTGCTACTGATACAAAGTACCTACAAATCTCGTGCACAATTTGGCGCAACGCGGCCTGCGGCTTGTGTCATAACCAGATTGCACGACCCCCAAAATATTCGTGTGTACCTATAAGCCCCTTCCCCCCCTCAACGTAGCTTTGGTAAATAAAAAAGAGGTGATTCATCAACGGGTTCGCTGCCAGTCTGATTAACAAAAAAGTGGAGCTTATAATGGTATGTGACACTGCTGTGTCTTACACGAGTATTCGGAGAATGACGCCTCTAGCGGTGCATAGCGCTAGGCGAGCAATCGGCCCCTAATTACCGCCAGTAAAAACTAATTGCGAGCCGTAATGTAGTCGCCAATTTGCGACTAATGTACCGGATTGTTTGCTGCGGCTACCGATTTTTCACTTATTAGGTTTTATACATAAGGCAAAGATTCTAAAATCAGCGACGATGCTGATTTATTAGTTTTTTTGTCAAAAGTTGGGATTAAATTAGATAGAATTTTATACAAGCTTTTAATTACAAAGAAAAACCCAGTTTTGGTACCCAAAAAGAAAGCACTGACCAATAATTAGGGTCTTGATCTTCGGGTTTAGGCATACCTTTATATTATTATTTTTTAAATCTCAGCACTTAGTATCGATGTCTTCAAAAAGTCTTAAATTTTTACGAACAAGATTTTTTTACTTATTTAATACGTGATTTAAAAACAGTAGCATGTACGAGTTAGTGCTAGTAGAAATGAAAAGCACTTTTATGCAATTTTATAATTAGTTTCTTGCAAGTGGTTTTGAAAATGGTCATTAGATTACACTCCCGGCTCCATTACGCCGTCACCTTAAGGCTCGGGGTGCAATCCAAGCTCGACTGTAGTTAATGACTAACTCAGGTCACTAGTATCATAAATATCATAATTTACTATTACGCTTACATTTATCCCGTACATTAAATTCAATGTTCGTAAATCACAATCATGTAGCAATCACAAAAGCTTAAATAAAGCTTCTCTGGAAATATCCAGTCACCGGAAATCGTGCGGAAGCTCACACCGGAAGCCCGGTTTGGCTTAAGTGCATACAGCGAGGAGTACCGATTCTCGTGGAGCCTATCTTCATGACACAGATACGAACATGGTGTCGCATTTTTTACTCAAAAAGGTCTCTGAAACTACTCACCCATCATCATTTAGAAAGGTTAAAATAGCAGACGGTTCCTGGACCGGAATAAGCGCATAATTATGAGGAGCAGCTAGGGTGAAGTAGTTTGAGAAGGGCTTAAGACGGATTGGATTTAATTTGAACTTGAAACGACCACAAGGTCCACTTACTATTTTATAAGCTAGATCCATAGTGTTCCTACTCACCAACATTAGCTATTAGCTATCCTTTGATTATTGAGTTAGTGTACTATATAGTAAAACAATGCAAAACCGGAACACAACCAAAATAGCCGTAGAAATATTTCTACAATATATTTTCATTATTGGTTTACCTATCATGGTCTGGTAATTTGACACAAAACGCAGGGTAATTTAATTTCAGACGGGGTAATTCAGCGGACGGAGACTGGCAACATCACCGTAATTCATAATTCAAAACAGGTGGGAAGGTTCCGTTGCCTGGCAACAGCGCGCGAAGGGGTAAGCGAGCTTGCACGAGGGACATTTTATTATTCCGTACCGCGGAATTACACGGATCAACCTGTTTCGGTATTCGTTGTCAAAATGGAAATGAAAAAAGTTTAAATAGGCTGTACTTACAGGTTTGCGCGAATATTATAAATTGAGCAAGTGGTGATCGCGTGAGTGGTTTAGACCATTCAATTAAACTTGGTTTGGTCTGGCATCGTAACAAACACAGACATACATCTTTACTCGGTCGTTTTTTTCCTGACTGTCTAAAAAAGCTTAAGTAATATTGTTTAAGTCTATGTATGTACATATTTATTTGTTACCTTATGTAGGCTATACAGGTTGGTAATGTTGGTATTGTACGGGGTTTTATTCACAGGTGTGTGATATGTCATCTATACAGTGTGTTACCAGCACCCGGGCTTTTTTTAAAGTAGGTTAAAATAACGTATATCTGTAACGTAACTATGACATTAATTTAATTAATAAACAACTTTTCAAGCTTTGTTAACTTTCTAACAAAATGTTAATTGCCAGCAATGTAAAGCACACCAATTTGACAAGTGTAAATGACAGTCGAGGGATACTTTGATTATTATGTTCTGCCCCCGTACCACGACATGCCTTGTACCAAGCAACAGCGATACTCATAACGATGAACACGCAGCACATGCACTACATTAGAACTGGACAGTATCTAAGAAAATTAATTGTGAAGTTATTTCAATTATTTTTTAATTGATAATACTTGCAAACAATTGCTAAAGCAACATATTATCGGCAGTTTTAATAAATGCCCGCATGCCGGTAACACACTGTATGTATAAAAATTAACACCTATTTCTCCTGGTCACGCTATAACTTGAGAACGGCTGAACGGATTTGGTTGATTTCTTTTTTGTTCTGTTTGTCACTGTCAGGACAAGGTTTGTCTGAAAGAAAATAATTAAAAAATCCACCGGGGAAATATGCAGCGGGGCAAAACCGCTGGCTGGCCGCTAGTAGGCTATATTTTCCTAAAGTTAACACTAAGTTACGCAAACATATCAGAACACGGGCCATCGGATTAAAAATTGTTTTTATTAAACTTGTTACCGGCGTACTCAGAGACAATTAACTCGTTCCTTATTCAAACTTGTGTATTCAAAATCGTCACTGAGGAACGTGAACTGAGTCTGTGTGTGGCCATTACGTTTACAAAATAGGGTTCCAACCTTAATATTGGCACAGCAGAAACATGAAGGCATATGTGTGTTATAGCATTTTAACATAAACAAAAAGTTCCCGCAGAAAGAACCAAACTATGAGCCAGGGCTCGACATTTTACCGAGAAGCACGTGCCTACCAGTCGGGCGGAGCGGCGTGTAGCTTGGTTTTAAACTGCAAGGCAAGTTGGTAAGTAAGTCGCTGTTTATCTTGTTCGCGGTGTACTTAGTTAGGTGCATGTGTGACTTGTGTGAGGAACTTGCCGGGAGCCGATAACATGCTGTATATGTATTAGCTACGTGCAAGTTTACCTTGCATGGACAAGGATAGCTAACTGCTTAATATTTGCACTATACGCTCAAAATATATGTACCTATATGTCTTGAAATTCTTTTGTTTTATTTGTTACACAGTTGAGATAGAAAACGGCCTCCGCTACAAAATTTAAGTTACATTTACTGAACTTTATAGGAATAGTGAATCAATTGTAAGGAATCTATTTTCAACATGTAACAATACTACACGTTGCAAAGACCTATTAATAAATAAAAGATGTTTTGCTCGTAAAAATTGTAACAATTTATTTAGTGCAGTATAAAAATGTTAGTAACTAAATTTTGCGATGGTTTTTATGCATTACACTAACTAGCGTTTCTAATCGTTTTGGTGTTAAATCAATCGCGATAAGTCACGTGATCTACCAGTGACGCGATTGGATTAAAATCAAAACGAATTGAAACGATAGGTAGTTAGCGTAATACATTTTGGATAGGGCCTCAGTACCTATGGTTATCAACATTCTTAAAGTTCCAATTTTATTGAATCACTGAGTGAATAGTTACAAGATAAAATAGCCGACCTGTAAAACCTGTAAACCTGTAAATTGGCATGATGTATACACGCATGAGCTCGTTTCGATCCTGATAACACTTGATGTAGGTATTAAACCGAGTTTATAAAACTCCACTGATATGATAACCATTAAATCACCACCTTTTACTTAGTACAAAAAAGTATACTAGAATTGTTTAAAATTGTAACTACTTATACAAAATTATGTATTTTTTTCTACAAACTTCTTTAGGAAATGCCAAACATTGTCACCATATGAAATAATTCCAACTCATACTAAACATTACCTGAGATACTAAAGACGAGAAATAAAACCCGTAACGCGTTAGACGCGGGTCCGTAAAACAGAATGGGCCGGATTTTTATAACATATTGTCCGGATATAAATCCGGGCACCTGGTTGGGGCCGAGGTCCGGCGCCGTTCCCGCCAATTGAATCACCGCCGTGATATCCGCTGCTCATCGCGCACATTCCTCAAATGATATTTGAAAAATTTTCATTTTCCAAGATGATGGAATTCTTTTCTGGGAACAAGGAGAATGAGTAATACAGCTGAGATGTAGTTCCTGTTAAAAATGGCACTGTAATACCAAAGAATATGGAAACTAAATGATGAGATATAATCTTTTGCGTTTTTCGCAAAATCTTAATACGACCAAAGCATTAACATTTAAATATTTTGAGCTGTATAACCGGAAAGCGCTAAATCACGAACACTTGGCAATAAATTACGACCGGCTCTTATCCGGTTACCCGGGCAAGTGCCATGGCATAAATTAAATTACTTATCGAATGGTATTCAATTAACCATTCAATTATTTAGAGTCCAACGTCCCCTGAATTAAAATACTTGAAACGGGACGAGACAAATGAATGCATTTCAAGGACGAACAGGGCTAACCCCTTATTTCCTACTAGAATAAAAAAGTTTACATTTAGCTGTTAATTTATATAATGTGTGGTCATTTAGACGACGTGGTTACTCGTAGCTTACCTATTTGTGTGGTGAATACAAATATTTAAAAAGATAGTGATAGAAATCGCAACATCATCTAAGGTATACCTAGATAGATTATCGAAAGCGCGGAATTGCATTTGCAGTGGTTGTACCGTTCGCATGAAAAGGAAAATAAAATAAGTTTTTTTTATTTACTCAGGCTGTACAGTAGGCTGCAAAAGTGCATGGACAATTGAGAATTAAAATGCTATGCAGGTGAATGTCGACGCCATCTGTCTGCTTGTGGGGCGTCAGCAGCTATTAGTAAATCTTACTGGTTCAGTCAGATCTCACTAGATGGCGCTGCATTACCTTATAATATGAAAAATATTTTTTTCCACAAGAACCAAGCAGTTGCATAGTTGTCAACTTTATTATTCTTAGTCCACACTTCCAAACTCGGATTATTGATTAGATTATTAAAAAACACATTCAAAATCCATTTTACCCGAGCGGAATCGAACTATGAACCTCTTGTATCATAGGCAATGCCAAATGCCGTTCGACCATCGAACGTTTTGATAACCTGTCAAAATATATTATCAGTTTATGTTTATAGTCGGCTCTGCTTACTTTCTAAGAAATACGTTAGTATCAGAAGAGGGTAGAATGAAAATTTATAAATACCGGTTTCGTTTTTACATTTAACTTATGCACAATCCTTTGTTCACTGTTCCTCGTACGGTTACTGAGTTTTTAATTGCGTTATTATTTCATCAAAATGAGTTCACGTTGTAATATTGATTCAGTTACAAGATCGCAAATAATTGCCTTGCATAACGAAGGCAAGAATTTATCAGATATAGCCAGAGAGACAGGAGTAAACGTAAGTATTTTTGATGTGTTTTGTTCAAACAAAACTTAATATTCATAGGTTAACTATTCTTTTTTTTGTTATAGCGGAAAACCGTGGTTCTTTGGGTACGCCGATTTGAAGAAGAAGGATCTTTGCTACACCGTCAAAGAACAGGCAGACCACGGCTTATAGACGCGCCGCAGCGTCTAGCCATGGTGGTGGATTACGAGGAGAATGGTTTTATACCGACTAACCACTACGCCAGTTTATTTGACACAAGCGTGGACACCGTCCGTCGAGCTCTTCACAGTGAGGGTCTGCATTATCGTAGACACGCAGTCAAACCATCGCTGACAGATAATCACAAAAGAGCAAGGTTAGAGTTTGCTTTGGAGCTTTTGGATTTAGATTGGTCTAATGTCATCTTTACTGATGAAAAAACGTTTAAATCGAGTCAACATGGACGTCTAAGTCTGTGGCGTCGCAATAATACGCGGTGGAATAGCGGCCACGTAGTGCCCAACATGGAGTCTGGTCGCATCAGCGTGAACATGTGGGGGTGGATGAGTGGAGCTGACCCGGGAGAACTAGTGAGGCTACCCAGTCGAGCCAATAGTGCGAACTATGTGGAAGTGCTGGAGGAGACCATGTTGCCCACTGTTCGGAATGTGTATCCTGAAGAGCAGTTGCCAATTATATCTTTCGTGCAAGATAATTGTCCGATACACCGTTCGCGTATTGTGCGGGAGTGGTTTAGCCAGCACGAAAATAACATTAAAGTTATTCCTTGGCCTGCTAGATCGCCGGATTTAAATCCCATTGAAAATTTGTGGGGCGTTATCGTCCAACGATGGGATAAACAGAATGAGCGAACACCAGAAACTTTAGAGGCTCATTGTTTAAAAATATGGGACAGTATTCGCGGGTCAGATCTGTGTAGAAATCTCGTCGGCTCAATGCGCTCCCGTTTGCAAGCTGTGATCGAACAAGGTGGGGGCTACACTAGATATTAAGTTTAAGCAAATAATTACACTTATATATATATTTTGTGTGATATATTTAGTGGAGACCGGGTTTTGATTAACGTATCACGTCATCATCATCATCATCCATCACTGCGTAAAACATTAATAATAATAAACGAAATGAATGTTTATTTTGCCGTTTTTAAGTTTCTGAGCTATGTTATGATATTTAATCATATATTTTAACGAAATACTTTATTGCCCCCTTTGTCACACGCCCGAGTTAATTTGTTTTTATTTTAAATTGTCAACTTTATTTCTATGTTAACTTTTTTGGTGTGTGTTTGGTTTAATAAATGTGTTTGGTTTATTTCATGGAGCTAGCAGAACTTTTAATTTATTGATGACTGATCATGATCAAAACTGTAAAAGACAGCTATTACAATGCGTTTAACCTTTAGGCACGCGGTTGTTTTATGCGCAGCGCAGGTGCAGGTGTTTAACGCATTTGCGTTGACGTTCCCTATTTTAATTCAATACATCGAAGCAATTACTACGCTTTGTTTTTGGGTCATACGCACGCAGCTCCAATCGCAGAGTTCAATTCATTAAAAAAAAATGTTTACAGTATAAAACAACCGCGCACTTTACGTTAACCCGGTCCCTATTTTTTTGAATTATATTTGTTATTACTAGTTATTGTGGGAAAGCTTCAATCATCTTTCCGATGTCGGAAATGAATACTTAAGCTAAGACCTCAATAGTTAGATGGAAAATTGTTATAATGTTGTAAATAATTAGTCAAATTGAGATAAACTGATTATACTCAAATATTTTATAAGAAGTAAATGATTTTAAACCACAAAAGTAGTATCATTTTTAAGAATGACGAATTTTTCCTGCTTTAAATAATGCATTTATTATGTTCCATCATTGTAAACGTAAGCAAATAATATTTAAAAAAAATAACAAAAATATGCTTGCCACTAACGAGATTCGAACTCCCATCCATTGAGCACACCTACGCATGAAGCTTATAAACTGTGCCACCATCTCATATGGTTGACAAGACGAAATATCGATTCTAGTGCTGTGTAGTTAAGAAATTGCAGTAATAAGCAATTGAACTAGATCAGTAAACTGCGCCATCTAGTTTATTTGTTGCGAACTTGAAATCGAGTGCTCATAGGATTATCGACGTTAAGGTGTCCATGCAATTTTGCAGCTGACTGTACATACCCTAAACAAGTGGAATAAGTATCTACTTATTTTGCTTTAAGTCACTATCATTTAAATTTTCATCTTTCAATGTTGGAAATTGCTTATGGAACAGACGAAAATGAACAAAGAAATATAGTTCTCCTGATGACTTGTTGATCAAAATTATCTACTGGCAACGGACAAGTAGGTACGTAACTTTTTCTTACTCGCAGAGGCGAATTTTTTCGTTTCTTTGAATTATTCAGTCTTACTCTCAGGCATAATTTTATAAATAATCGAGAGAAACACCTGTAGCTTTTGAACTAATTGGGCAGCGGTTTTTCAATTTTTCATTAGTTCGAGTCCAAAATATTTATGACAGTTAAAAATTATTTGTTTACTTAAACTCTCAATTAAACCAAAATTACTGCTACTTTCTGCCATAATTTTTGCAAATTGTGTAACTTACAGTCGTACGGGCCCAGTCAAAATTATTCTTAAATGGTGAGGATAAAATAAGACGTATACATATTTTAGTGCTAAATACTTTTTGTATTTAGAATTTGACACTGACTTCTTTAGTATACAACAAACCTTTTATGCTGATGTTATGAGAAGTAGAGGAAAATGAAATAGGAAATGCCTATAAATACACATTACCACTACATATGCAATTCCGGGCTCTCGATAATTTACCTATAAGCTAGGTAGGTACCTAGCTACTATTAGCTGACCTTCCAGTGCCAACAAACCACGTGTCTTCGCGGGTCAATCGCTCTATAGCGTGCCGTCAGATCACTAACGCGGCGGCCATCCATCATAGTTGGTCTTAATGTTACAAAGCTTATTCAAAAACACCTCAGTGACTAGTAATATTTCATCATTAGCGGTACCACACCACACAAAAGGTATAAATTGAAACGTAATGTTTAAACTGCCTCCCTTTTATTATTAAAAGCGTAACTTTTCGTCCCGCCTTTCTGAATAAACCATTTATCTAGTGGTGAAACGTTTGGCTTTACAATTGAAATACCTTTGAAAGAAAAACGATCACCAACGCTTTGCTAATCGCTAAACTGCCTTTATTTTGTAAGCTACTTACTTTTTACATGTGGTCGTGTCGTGTACCTAGTGTACGAACACCCCTTATACGAGTACATTTGTAGTAAATAATGTACCTACCTACGCTTTCTCACGTCGCACACCACATCTGAATTGTATCAACCATATTGTAATTTTTATGCTAGAATAAATTTACGAATGTTCCACAACCAGAAGATTGAAATGTCAAATCTAATATAATTACTTTCTCCCAGGCTTATCCTTTTAATAAAACGCGTGGTAACGCGGTTATAGTCACGTTCTCGTGATAAAAAATCAGGATAAACATTATTTACGGCTTGTTTTCTTAACTTACGTAAAAAAGATTCTCTTTTCACGCCTGATCTCCTGTTAAATTACGTTTCTTGATCCCAAAGTGCGTGATAAACCGAAGGCTTTTAAAATTTTTAGTGTGCTTCACAATTGAAATAAAATTGTCTATTAACTATTACCAACTTCTTGACTGCCTGCGATGAGAAATATTACTTTCTTGAAACTAAAGAAAATATCAAGTAAAATGAACGAATGAATAATACAGTATTTTCTATGACGTAACTTCCATACTATCGTCGATAATCAATATGGCTTTTCCGTGTAAAACAACCGGCTGAAATATTGATTCAACCTAGCCACGCGACCATTTGCGGCACAACTTTTTAATTAGACAACGTTTGTTTGGCAACCGTGCCGAACTTCCTTATTTACCCAATTGTCGAAGTGGCCGAAGTCGAATTGAATCTAGTGTTGATCTATCTCATACGTTATGTGCTTTAGTTATTGCTTTACTATGATGAAACTTACTAAAGTGCTATAGGCACCCTGATACGTAGTTGATTCCTGATGAGTGAGTGATATAGGCACCCTGATACACAGTTGTATGTACCTGCCTTAGTTCTCGTTTGAATAATCTCATGTGTCATTATATTGAATAGATGAAAAATATTGTCGTATTTACATTGCGTTCCCTACTTTCAGAGCGAGTGATATCTGTTAAACAGCCCAACCAATTCATATCCAACCTAGCTAACAACCACCTTGGCCTGTGTGCTCATTTGTCTTCTCTATGCCATAAAAAAAACCATTCCGGATATATTAGATACGCATTAAACAAACTGTGGGGTTATTATGACGTGTCTGTGCAATTCATTTTACGCTGAGAGAAAAGGACAGAGTTATGTAACCGCTATAGCTCCATCCTTTACGCTCACCGTAAAATGAACTGCATAGCAATGTCGTAATAACCCCCCTGTTCATAAAAAACAATTGTAGGATAATGTCGACGAGCAGGCCTAGTTGGTAAGGGCAGATATTTGTGTGATGAGCGCAAATATTTATTCGTGAGTCATGGATGTTTTCTATGTATTTAAGTATTTATATCGTTGTCTAGCACCCATAGAAAAGTCGAGTTCTTAAATATCATAAATATACACTTTAGTACCCTGGTCACTTTAATCGTTATGACAATTCATATATGCCAGTTCAAACATGATATTAAATAGAGAAGTTACTAAAGTGTATACATATTTATGAACTCGACTGTACAAGTCTAAGGTTTAGTTTGGCTATTCCTAAACCAATCAATTGGTGTGACATTGTCCCCTGATGTGATGTTATTGTTTAGTGTTGCCATGGGTGATTCTGTGACGTCAAAGTTGACGCCACACAGCACTATGTCACGGTATGAACCGCGACGCTATTCCAACATGATCACATTGATCACCATGTCAGCCTAGGCTTTCCCAAGGATCTCCATGATTGCTGGTTTTGTAGCTTCGCATGATCTTCGCTAGTTTTTTGGGTCAGTCCGCCTTATGGAAGGCCTACTGCATGTTTCATGGACACCGAAAGTTATTGCATATCCCTTTGGCTGGATTTTCGAAGCGGGTTTTTGAAAGCAAGACATGCTGCTGTAAATTTGCAAATATTACAAAAAAACAGTTTAAATTAATTAGTGTGTGGAACTAACAATAAATTAATTGAAATAAATACTGAACGGTGGTATTTTTTTTGTCAGTTTCGTCGGATATTTTTTATTAAATAGGTACACAGTATTCGCTCGGGGCGGATCAGGGGGTATATTTTTCCAAGCACATCGCAAAAAATATGCCATACTCGTAACAGCATCACATCGCTGCCGGCTAACGCGAGAAAAACATAGCTAGGGGTGTTACGATTCGTCGTTTATTAAGCAGGCGGACATTCCCGCGCAAATATTGTTACAACGTGACCGACACCCCTGAAATATTGGCAGGCTCGGCATGTGCTGAGTTCATAATAAAATGAATAAAGAAATTCAGCGAGCGGGGAAAATGCTATTTTTAACATTATTTAATTTTGCATCTGACTTTGGCTGTTATCATAATAATCCACGAGGATTACTAAGAATATAAGAAACTAAGCCAACTAAGCCCTAATCAATGTAATCTTAAGACTGCGTCGAGCAAACGCCGTGCGTCCAGTGGCGCCCTCATTACTATTATTGTGTTTTCTAATTTACTAAAGAATTTCCTTGGAATCAGACGATATGTTTTTGTAGCGTTAGTAAAAACGCAATTTATGGGAAAGGTAACAAACTTTAATAACAATTACCCTTTGAGTAGTCAGCTTAACGGGAAAAGGTGGCCACTTTTTTTCCGTTAAGTTAATAACTCGAAGGTGAATTGTTATTAAATTATATGATATACCCTATAAGTTGTGTTTTCATTTGTAGTACAAAAATATTTCGTCCAATTTCAAGAAAATACTTTAGTTTATTAGAAAACACAATAAAAGTAATGAGGGCGCCAATGTACATCCGGCGTACGATCGGCGCAGTCTTAAAGTTTCAAAAAAATACTATAAAACTACCCCTGAAAGGCACAAAGATAAAGACCATGTAAATACCGCAATTATGAGTACAATATGATTGCTTCCTTTATTTTGGATCCACACTCAAGCAGTGGTGGTAGAATCTTGTGCGCGGTTCGTCCGGATCGCTACCACCAGCAGCGTTGTCATTTGCGGTCGTATGATTGCAGTCTTTAGATGGTAGTCTTAAGAATGAAAATGTCTATTTGTCACAGAACTCACTTACCATCAGGTGGCTTGTGTGCTCGTTGGCCTTCTCCATACCAAGATCAACTCTAAGATTAACATGTACTTACAGGCGACGTGACCCCTTTACTTTTCAACTATATTTGTATAATTTTACGGTCCAGAAGTGATAACTGACTTTCTACGTCAACTATACATTAACTATGTATCAAACTCTCGTGACCCCGGTTTAGCACTCAAACAATAAATTAGAAGCTCATTAAAACTTCGAAATGAAAAGAAAAGCACGAGAACTTTATCATTCCCCTGAAATATTACTGAAATTAGGGAACACACCCATTAATTCAACCAGCGATTATTATTTAATGAAAAACGACTAGCTGTTATTAAAACTTGCCAGTTTAATATCGCGCTTAGTGGCCAAAAGTTCATTTAAATTTTTAATTACACTTTAATTAAATTCACTTGTGTTATCTTCTCTTTAGAAGCAGTCTTTGGCGACGGCGTCGACGTTATATATTTAATCATGGGTTCAAAATCACAGATAAATCAACACAAAATACCGCTTATGTTTTGTTTATGCTGAATATATTTCATACATTTATACTAAAATTAGTGTAAAATTTGGCCAATAGAAAGACAAATTATTATTTTGAAATAAAAATAAAGCTTACATAATCATCGTTTGCAGCTTTTAATTATAAGGAAAGACATCACATGGTGTTGTTTTTAACATTTTAATGTTGACATACGAATTAATCATCATTACGAACTTTAAGTTCGTAGCTCGAATACACGTATGTCCACTCGCGCAATTTTGTAATGTTGGTACTGCTGATACATTAACCGCGGAATGACTCTCCTCGGTATAATTCCGGAGCCGCGCCTTGTTGGCGCTTGTTAGAGCTAATGTTAAATTCAATTTTGATTAAAAATACCTTTTGACAGTAAAATAACAAGTTGATAGATTCAGGGCGGTGCACTTGCAGCAAAGAGATAAATCCTGTTTTAGCCTTAAATCTGGATATAAGACGGACAGTTTCATACATTTTAGAACTAAACTGAGTTTAAGACTAAAACTAGATTTACCATGTTGCTGTTAGTGCCTAAGTAACTGCTGTGCAAAGCCTTAAGTAAAAAAATATATAATATAATCCTTCCTATTAAAATAATCTTTTACAAAATTCAGATAAGTTAGAATTTTAGATTTCTGTCACTGAATTGTAACGCGTTATTGTTATCTTATCCTATTTATACAATAAAGAACTAACAAAAACCGTAGACATGAGATTAGAAATATGAGCCTCCCTCTTTCATAAAGTAGGGGTACCTAATGTTAACAGAAACGCAATAAAATAAACTTTAATTTCCACCATAAGGAGCAAAAACACTGCAGTGCCTACACGACTGCTGAATTTAATCGGGCAAATATTGCCTGAACGTGACCCCACCCTCTCCGACCTCGACATTCATTCTATGTGCAGCCGTGTATGTTTTATAAAATGTATTAAAACTCGTACATCAAGAGCTGCACATGCAGCAAACGCCGCAGGCTCTCTTCTTTCCTATTGCCTATTCAACTTGCATAAATATAATCTAAGCAACCTAGGGTAAAATCATATGATTTGCTTTACCAAAACGAGTACATAAAATAATTTGACCGGGATTAGATTGATATTTTAAAAGAAACTCGTATTTTTCGGGCTCTCTGACCTCACCATGAATGACGCCTCGGGTCAAGCGCGGATCGTTGCCTTGCGAAAACCCTGCTTTATAAAAATTTCACCGACATTCTATCCGTACGTTAAACCAGCAATGCCGACATCGAAAACACACATGAACCTACATTTTGTAGACTTCAAATGAAAAAATAATCCGATATGCAGTGCAAGCCTTAATATTTTAACAACCGCCGCCCAGCTTCTCATGTTTTCCTCAACGGCCGGTTGTAACTTTTTATTCATGAACCCGGTGACCGGGTGCGGGATCGCTTTACGATCGTCGATTTGGAAAGTGTCTGGTTCGATTCCCGATGCAAATTTGTTCTTTTTACTGCCACACTATAAAACCGTTCGGTTTCATATATTTCTTATGAAGCCACCTTTGCTACGAAATGTATGTACAATATTGTACAGTGCAATTGTTACAAGTTTTGTCCTGTTTTGCCCTGGTCATATTTAGGAGTGAAAGAAAAAACAAACGAAACCACAATGTTCTCGTGCAGCCTAATAATTAAATCCAGAGCAGATGTTTTGAGCGCGCTCGGTGGAACACAAGCCAGCTGCAACGTATTTTAGGCAAATGTAATCTGCCCCACGTTGGGCGCCATTCTTTAACTTACTAAGAAGCGTATCGCCGTTTCAGAGTTGCAATGTCCAAATAAATATGTTTCTTTATAAATGTTGCTAAAAACCCCAGATACGCTCGGAACGGAAATGTCAAGGCGTACGCTTCGTGATGCACATTGCTTTTTAAGAGAACTGAAATGTAAAATTAAATGCGGCGCTAATAGCTCTCACGGCACACTTTCATGGATGACGATCGCAATAGAGCTCGAATTGGAGTGAAAAAGGCAGACAGGAATAGCAAGTATTTTATTCACGAGCCGCCAGTAAAGCTATCAGACATGTCCAAACTTCGCTGAGTGCAGCTTGCTTTATTTCCGTTTGACCTGTCCCGTTCGACGCTATTCCTGGAATACCACGACCCAGACGTGTTCATTTCACCGACAAGCCGAATGCAAGTCCTGACAGCACAGCGCGCTCGCCACTGCAACGACACGGCACTGCACTTCCAAATTTGAATATTTAATGGCGGTTATTTTGGCGCGAAACTTGACTAATTAATACGGGTAATTGACAGCTCCGCCTCGCACTTCGCAAAGTGGCTGATAGAAAACGTTTATCCGTTTTTCAGTTTTGCGCAAGCGAACTCGTCGGATTTTTTGCTGCAGGCTATTTTACGATTGCAATACGACTTCGTATTCTTTGTTCAGTGTTTTATTTCGTGCATTTTCAAGGCAGGTAGTGTACGTGATATGAGCTCGACACAGCTCGTGCCGTCCTCTTTTCATGAAATATTTTTCAGTTGACATTTTTACTCTTTCTATTGAATAGTTCACGTGCGGTGCGGTGCAAAGCTTCTGTGGGCGATCGATTTCCATTAGCTATTTTGTTGCTTTGTTTAAAACACTGTTTGATATAGCTGCAAGAACAAGGGTTAGTATTGTAATTTAAATGTATTATTACTAGTGGTACGATTTTTTGGAACATCTGCATTCGTCAACAGTCATTCAATTTTAATTATGTACTTATGTGTAAAATCATGTTTTGTGAATTGACTTTTCGCAGTATCCGACCCGACAAGAAACGGACATGAACTTATAATATGAAGAAAATACGGAATGTTTGCATTGCATTTTGACTCTTCGCCTCTCCGAATGCGCCACTAGAGGCCCTCGTGCCGGGGCCGCGCGGCCGGCTCTAACTTAACCGTAACTTAGATGTAGAGTCTCCAGAGAGTGACGTTGAAAGCCCAGGGTTCACATTACACTACGGAATAAATTCATACGAATGAAAGTGTTTACATTATTTTCAAGATAATATGAATTTTAACGTGTTATTCCAACTGTATTTTTAAAATAAACAATTTATATTATAATCATAACGATATAACAACAAATGTCTTAAAACTTAAACAAGTATGTACATTTAATTACTTAAAAGGTTTGTAGGCATAGCAATACGAACAAGTAAGGCAATATATTATTTGTTGTAAAAACTATACCTAAGCTTTTTTTGACACGATTGTTAATAACACACATTAGAAATTGAAATAACGTTAGTACAAAGTTCGGTGATATTGACAAACCGGCAGGCTGGAGTTGGTAAGTTATCAGCCGAGATAAAGTCTGGTCGGGCGCTCTGAGCGACGCTTCACGACTCTCACGACTGACAGACATATTAAACTTTCATACTAGGCACTCACTTATAAACATTCTGACTTTACCTAACCTAGTGGAACATTCTATCACTTTTCATTATAGAATAAAACTTAGGTAAAATCAAACTCAGACGTAACTGTACATTTTGGTACCTTGTCACAGGTATTGATACACTAAATTCAAACCGTTTTCTTAAATATGTTACGGTGATAAGGTGCTAAAATGTACAGCTACTTCTTTGACTGTAAGCGCTCTTCTTCTTCTTCTTTCTCGTGCGAAGGGATCAATTTTCCTATATTATATACTGCCAATGCTTTGCCACCTCTATCCCTCGGGGAGTGGCTCCTATTAGGTCTACAAGAGTGCATGTGGTTGGGCACCGCGGACATTGCATCATATGCAGAGTTGTTTGGAGAGCACCGCAATCGCAAGAAGTGTCACCCTGTTCCAACCCAAAACCCCATTTCTGCAGGTTGTCTTTGGATCTACCGACTCCTGTCCTCAGTCTATTCAACGACTTCCAGGTCACCCACTTTTCATCTGCGCCAGCTGATAGGCGCTCCACGGGTACTATTAGGGTTGAGGTTTTGTTGAGCTGCGACTTCCATGTTTTAAGTCGAACCTCTTGAGGTGTAAAATGATGTAGGGATGAGTTCGTTATGAAGCTATTACGGGATTTCAGTCGTTTTTTCACTGGTTTATGTGCGTAGAGAGGGTGTCGAGTATCGTTGAGTTGCTTTCCTCGTTCCACTGCAGCAGCAACGTCCCTACGTATGTGTGGTGGCGCGATTCCGCAAAGTTGGTAAAGTTTGTCCGTATTTGTAGGCTTCAAGCATCCAGTGATCAGACGACAGGTCTCATTCAGGGCAATGTCTACCTGCTTCGCGTGGGCAGAGTTCTTCCACACCGGACAGGCATACTCTGCAGCCGAAAAGCTAAGAGCAAGGGCTGAAGTACGCAACGTATGAGGTGTAGCGCCCCAGGTTGTCCCAGTTATGCGCCGCATGATGTTGTTCCTTGTCGCTACTTTCTGCTTGGTGTTAGTGCAGTGTTGCCTATACGTTAGTGCTCTATCCAACGTTACACCCAAGTACTGTGTGGTCCAGTCGATGGCCCTCCCATACAATATTTAGTTCCCTTGTGGCTTGACTGTAAGCGCTCATAAACAATGTTTACGAAAAGACACTTTGTCCCAGTTAATTCAAATCAATTAGTTATGTATAGAATCCTCGATGACTATAATTCTATCTACACCTATGGCTGGTATATATCCAAAGCCATCTATAATTATATACTTAATTAAAATAGTACTAATGAATCGGTTAGCGACATAGTATTTAAATAGGTCGGACATTGTAGACAACCTAATGGTTTATTTGCTTATTGATGTATAGGAAGTGGGCTAGCTATTCGTAATGTATGTGGTTGAACTCTAATGCCGGCAGTCCATTCATCGGGCGGCAGTGGAGCGCGAAAAAGAGCTGAATGTGGGCTCGGTCGAATAACCGCCGCCAATGGAACCCCTCGATTGAAATGTTTCAACAAACACAATGGAATATGTGGATTAAACTTTGACTTTTGTTAAGTGAAGTGCACGTGGAAATGAATGCGCATGTTTTAATATGTTTGTCAGTTATCCGGGAATATTCCGCGCTGGTATTTCGGTTGTTTTTGGGTAGAATTCAATAACCGTTTATGTTTTGCTAAATTTGAAAGTTGTTGAAAGATCAAAGGGCTTATGTTATGTTGGTTTTATACAAAAAACTAGTGATGTGCGTGTGGACTCTTGATAATTTGTTGTTTTTTTTTGGATTTGCACCTTTATTGAACCGAAAAAAACGTTGTAAAAGTTTCTTGTATGTTGATCCTCTGATTGTTATATAATATATTTTTATTTATTATTTATAACGCACTGCGCTATTATAACATATTCTGTAAAAAAAACGTCTATCTATTACAATTCAAAGATATTCGTAATTATATAAAGTTAGGACAGACGGACGGACCACGAAGGCTTAGAAATAGGATCCATTTCGCATCCTTTGTACAGAACCCTAAAAACACCGAGTTCTAATATCAGTCGTAATCACAGCGAGTTTGCTCGAACACTACATGAAGTCGTTAACAATTAATTGCCGAGACACTGCGAGGTGGAACAAAGAGGAAATTAGATGTCCTCTGGAGCCTTCCGTCAGACCGGAAAACTGTACTTATTGACCGAAAGCCGGCGAACTGCAGACAACTTTACTTTTCATTAACACAGGTCCGGCTTTATCCTCAAGCTTTTTCTCGGTTCACTTAAATAATTTTCTAGAAATTGGCCAGCCTTTCGCTCTATGGAGTCGACTAAAGGCTTAAATTCTTTCTTTTATAAATTGGTAGATAAAATATCCCATGTGTATAATTTTAAAAGAGATACTTATTACGAAGTACTTATTATTGTGTTTTATTGTTATTGTGTTTCAATTTAAATATTATCTTATTATCTTTAGAAAATAGGATGATGATATTGATGACATTGATGACGAAACTTTAAAGTTTAGATCGAAACAACTAATTCACGATTGAAACGATCTATTTCCTCCATGATCGATCCAAGCTACTCGCATCCAGCGGCTTTCCGTGACCCCTATTAGATAGTCTACATAGTGGAAGGCCTGCCGGTATTTCACCTGCTTGTACGTGGTTTAGACTAATCTAGAACCTTTCCTCCCCAACGACCATTGGTTCTTGGAGGACTGTGCCCGGCCCACTACCACTGAAGGTTTGTAACTTATTCGTGATTTGATTCTGGAGAGCAGCCCTTTACATTGCCCCTATAACAGTTGATATACGGTTTGAGCAGCTACGCCAGATTTCATCACAGTCTATTGAAGACTTTTGTTTTAAGCTACTGCGTTCCCTGATACGATAAGATGTTCCATGCAAGATGTAGATGTTGTGAATGTTTTTAATAAGAGATAAGTCTGTTATATGTAAATAAACATTCCAGGAACAATACGCCACTGCAGCAGTAAGCAGCAATGCTCATAATGAAAGAGCGTCTATTGTCAACGCCTTGCGCCGCGGGCCACATGCGTGCCTAATAAATAATACAACCCGCAAGGAAACAACGGAAACGAATATCCAAGGAAAGAAATAATAACGGATCTCTGAGAGGCAGCGATCCGTGAAATAGTCTTACGTCCGGGGCTAGTGATGATCCGCGAAAGTGGACAGTTTTGTTACGGAAGGCGTTGTGCAAATAATGTACCAACTTATTTCTAAGAGGGTCTTCAAGTAAAGCAAATGGGTTCAATGTTCAAACCGAATCCAGAATATCAACGCACTGTTTGATATCGTGCCCTGTATTCAGTAGGATTGTATGCGTATGGTATGCGCAGATAACATATTAAAAGACCTTAGCTCAAAATATAAATATACAAATACTAATGAAAATAAATAATCGGCGTCTCTTGCGTTAAGTAAGTTTTACTTACATTTCTTTTCTTAAGGGATACCTTTCGGGACATGATACCTACCAAAAAAAAACATCTAATGCCCTAATATGCATACCAAGTATATGTATATGTATATGCTTACCAAGGCCACTTAAACCATCAAAAAACCTGTTTTTTACAGTTTCTGTAATCACCTTTCGGCTCCGTCACATGCTCTGGATACCATCTTCAATCAAGCCTATTGGCACGCGGCAAATCAAACTCGCAGTTCCATTATTTTATTTTTGAGTTTGTGTAACAACCATCTTCACCATCTAATCCTGTCTACCATTTACAAAATACTTGTCAACACAAATCGAACGAGTTCAAACTCAAAGCTGGTCGATCCATAGCTTTATTGCGGCTTTTAATTTTACCGATTAAAGGCGATGCTAGTTAAACGAGCGTTGCTGGTGCGTTGCATCGTCGTAACGCTGTAATTTCAACATAGAGCGACGCAAGTGTTTCAACACACACGACACACGATGTTTCATGTCGTTCTAATTGATATGTAGAACAACGTAGTGGCGACGGCGCAACGCATACAGGCAACGTTCTTGTGGCCTCCCTCCTAGATGCACCTTCATGAAGCACGATGTGTGTCTAAAACTGGGTCCGCTGCGCCATTTTATCGTGTTTTTCTAACACCTAACATGTTAGGTCCACCCCCCAGCTGGCGAACGCTGTGAATGTTATCCATCCCCCGCGGCAAACATTTTCGGAAAACACGAATAAAATGGCGCAGTGGACTTACGTTGACAATAACACCCGTATTTATAGTGAAGAGATGTAATTACCCGTGTGGTTGCCGGGTTAGAATAGTGCCACTCCATATCTTCCCGTGGATGTCGTAAGAGACGGCTAAGGAAATAAAGGCGTACAGTACTGTTAGGCGATGGGCTTGCAACCTGTCACTAATACACTGGTAAACATCTTAGCCTAAAAGTGCAAAATGTGGTTACAGAATTATTAACAAGTTTTTAGAGTGGTTGGTAATTCTGTAGCTCTGCCTACCCCACTCTGGGAATAAAGGCGTGAGTTTATGTATGTATGTATGTATGAGAAGTAATTACTTGAGTATTAGTAGTGTCAGAAGTCATATAAAAATCGTTGTTTAAGTCATTACTTTTACTCAAGTAATTACTTTTCTTGACTATAAATACGGGTGTAAATTATAGGCATGCAATCAGAGAAACCCGTATTAAATACTCTTTGAACCATAAACATTATATAATATTCCCAATTGAATGTCAAAGATGACACTGTATGACAATTTGTTATTAATTTTGCATTTATAAGTGTATCGTATGATCCTAGCTTTCATGTTACGATGTGATTCTGATATTATTTCAAGAAGTCATCATCAAACCATGATGTATGTTTATCTCGGTTCTTCAGTTTAAGCTGTGTTTAGAGAACCACGTGGGCTAGGATTTTCTAAATAAAAAATCGATGTGGATTTATTTAAAATGCTGGACTCAATCCTATCTTTTTTTAGGAGTAAGTCTAAAAATATATTTAATTCTTTGTCTGTACTCTATATTATTTGTGATATTTGTGCATATTTCGCCAGCAGTGTAGTAATCTCGTCACTTGCTTCTTGAATGATTTCACCAAACAATCATAACTTCACCTTCTTAGCCCAGGGGTTCGTATGGAAGTGACTTAAAATGGGTCAGAAGCAGTAGATGAGTCCTAATTCATTTATTTCCATGCGAAGTACAGATAGAATATGATGTCATATTGTTTATAAAATTCTTATCAAATGTTATTTTACCTAGGTATATCATTATTTATTTACCTAATTTGTGCAAAGTAATCAAAAAAAAAATTAATTACTAATCTTACACCGAATCAGAAGTTTGAAGTTGAAGTTCTTATTGTTATATCTGGGTTATTTCTCGATAAGTAGCTGAACGCTAATATATTCCTATTTTTTACAAGCAATTTATATTTATTATAACGCATGTTGGCGTAATTTATACGAAATTATATGAAACGAAATATTTTATGAGATCTAGTTTATAATCTAAATATATGTACTTTTTTTCTGTTCAGCCCCTCAGGTCGATCCAATTCAGAGTATGATGGGCATTTGTGGCAAATATCAATTAGCACTATGCTTCCTCATCTGCTTGTCGAAATTTTTCATTGCTTTCCATCAAATGGCAATTTTGTTCCTGGCTCCGAGAGTCAACTACACCTGCGCGGGCGCCAATAAGACGATGACGTGCCCTTGTGACAACCCGAAATATGACAAATCAATATTCACCAGGACCATTGTCATGAAGTGGGATTTAATATGCGAAAGGAAATGGTTGATTAGTTTTACACAGTTAATTTTTCAACTTGGCACGTTGATTGGCAGTATCGTCTTTGGAATGGCTTCTGACAGGTGAGCTGGTTACAAGGGCTCTTTTTACTCGCTAAAACCATATTTCTATATTTATGCAATATTGTTTTTAACTCGCCCACCATTACTTTTTAAGTAAAAAAGAGCTATCGTGGTTTTACCGAGTAGAAGAGGATACCATCGGTTGGTTTTACCGAGTAGAGGAGGAATACCATATAAAATATGTAAGAGGGATTACATAGCATATTGTATATACACCCTGTATCATCATGTCCATATACAGTACGCTATGTCCCACGAGTATGCCATACGGAGTGAAAGTACTTTAAATGTTTTAAATAGTAAAATTTGCTTCGTGGAGACTTTATTTTAAAATGTAAGTACTTAATGCGGCATTCAAAGATTTTCAAATTTGCTTGCCTTATCTGGAAATCTAACCAACCAAATGCGAAAATAAACATCCTGCTGTATTAATATTCAAATTTTTTTATGTAGCGTTGCACGGTATTTTTTTTTTCTAAAATATAAATATATATTGCGTAAAAATCCATGTCCTTCACCCAATATTTGATCGATTCGATAACTTGATGCCATATCTTAGGAAAATCTTTACTTCCTTTTTAAATAAAAAAAAAAAAAACCTCCGTGTTTCTCGAACATTTCAATCCCAAATGAACCTTTGGAGAATACAATATGCTCGAATTTCGACTATATCAAACTATCTAGAAAGTTCTCAAACGTTACGAAGTATGAAGTCCCTTAGACAGTACAGATTTGGCTAAAACTTCTAGAATATTTTCGAAGATCCAGACACTGGTAGTTCCATCAAAGGCTTGGAACTTTCTTTCACGCAATGTTTTTATTAAACGATCCGGAAGTTTCCAAAATATTACAGAGTATTCTTGAACGTTTTGGAATTTTTCTGTTTTTTTTCTAAACTTTTGAAAGATTTTATGATATTTTGGAAAACTCAACAATATTTTCTAACATCTCCGAACATTCCAGACGATTCTGTCTGGGACACTCCAACGCTTTCCTGACCAATCAGGAAAATTCTGGTTATCTTCGGCACTTCCTGTTTTCCTGATGTCCTATAAGAAGCCCATTGGTGCGATGCCTACTTTGGACACGTATATCTCCGAACCCCTGCGGTTCCGAACAGAAGCTTTCTTGGATGGAGGCCTGACTTCTTACTATAAAAGGTAAGTTGGGGTAAGACTACCACCGGGGTAAGACAATCACTGTTTCATATTTCGGAAACTCAATTTTTTTTTTACACGTACAACTCCGGTAGCATGCGCGGAAGATTAAAATTTTAGATTTGCAGTAGGTAGCGGGAAAATTTAGTCTACGAAAGGAATACAGATTCTTAAATTATCGGCCCGAAGCAGAAAATTCATATCTGCTGGGCCATTTTTTCGGCACTAAGCATTGATATGTCGTCTTCGCATATTATACAATTAACCAGCTTCTTTTTCTATTCATTTGGAGCTGTTTTTCTCTCATTGTAATTCATCTTGTTAATGTAGTTTTACTAAATACATATAAACTTTAACCCGTCTCAAGTATTCTTTCTTACATCGCCCTACCATGCGTACAACGTCCGAGCATCTGCGCCAATTGTTGAAATGATTTGACATGCGTTGTGACTGTTGTAAGAAGTTAAGAACAAGCTAACGCAAGTATGAAAGCTTAAGATAGTAGGGGGGTGTGGGAGAGTTGATTCAGGCAGTCATAGGTATTTTGATGCAGAGATTTTAGTACACTTCCCTTTTTTTATTAATCAAAACGTAAGAATTTCAGTTGGAAACGATAAATGTACTTTCCACACATATATTACATAGTTCCATGAACACTGCCTTTTTTAACCTAGAGGTATCACTAACAAGGGACAAAGTTTTGAGAAATGCAGAGCCCATTTACTTGTATTCTACAAAAAAAAAGGGTATAGTTGCAAACGCAAAAAATGGATTTGTTTACCTAAAAGATGGCTCGTCCACCAAGAAAATGGAAAAATATTTTTAACCTTAATTGATCCAGACTTAAAATAGTTTTACCGGCTGACACCAGATTTAAGATTTTGGTGCAAGCCGTACTTGATAAAATTGCTCCGATGCTGGTGGGGCAAGACTACCCGTGTTCGGTGTCAAGTCAACACTGAAACTTATCGTTGAACACTTCATTGGCGGCTTTAAAGCCCCTCCGTAAACCCAAAACAAAAACAACTTAAATTAAGGGATGTTAACAATATACCTATGTAAATTGTAGAGCCGCCACTTCATTGTTATTTCATGGCTAACTGTCAGTTTAGCGTGTCTTCCAGTTCCTGTCAATAAGATTTTTTACCCGTCTTATGTTTCATTTAGAAAATATAAAGTTTATTGGCTTAAAAGTTGATTTATTGCTTAAACTTGTGTCATTATTACCTACTTAGAAACCGGGGCAGTAAAATTGTCTTTTAAAAAAACTGATCTTTGAGTCTGACAGGAAAATATTTTAGTCTTACCCCACCTTACCTTAACCCTGGGGCTGCGGAGGGTTGCGGAGTTATAGCGGCGGGCATAGACAAATTACACTTGTGATTATATCTGCCATAAGACTTACTTAATAAAAAAACACGATTAAATACACCATAATCCAAGTACGTTAAAAATATTTTATATCAGTCGCCTGTCTTGTTTTGGCTAGCAAACTAAGTCACGTGGCTCTACTTGTTTACAGTTAGGTACTACCTACTCAGACATAAGATTAGAAATGTTTTTTATCTATAGTGAAAATATAAAAAGTAAAATCGTTATCTGCTCTCACAGTGACTTTTGTGTCTTTTTTAATTTCAGATTTGGAAGAAAGAATCCTTTTATGTTAGCGGTCGTTCTCCAAGTGAGCATGGCGGTTGTAGCGGCGTTGGTGCCGGACTACCGGAGCTTCACGGTCCTGCGGTTCCTCGTGGGGGTGTCGGTCGGAGGCACCAAGGTCATCGGCCTCGTCATCATCCTCGAGTTCGTCGGCACAGAGTACCGTGACGTCGTGTCAGCTGTCTACCAACTACCATTCAACATCGGCCACATGCTGCTACCTATCTTTGCATTCTTCTTCAAGGATTGCTTCTATTTTCAACTCGGAATTTCAATGCCCGGTTTAATTCTGTTTTTATACTTTTGCCTCCTACATGAAAGCCCACGCTGGTTGATAGTGATGAACGAAACTGACAAGGCTGTGAAGGTTATAAGGCGCGTTGCACAGATGTGAGTATTGAAATTAGCCGTATAACATTTTATTTAACATTTTCCGGGACAGGAATATAAGGTTCTAAAAAACGCATTTTTGTAAATAAAGTTTGAGCCAAAATAGGTAACAAAATAATTTTACTATTAAAATGTATTAAAGTCAACTAAGTGCGACCGCTAAAGCGTTAAGGCAAGCGAAAGTAGTATTTTCTCACTTGTCACTCAGTGCATGTCTGTCCAGGCTATGAAGAGACAGGAGACCTTCCGAGCGATAAACGAGTCGCGAGCATCTTGTGCTAGCCGTTACGAGAATAGTGTTCGTTATCCGTATTCAGCCAAACAAATGTACCAAATATGTATACAGTCCCTGGTTCGATTCCCGGTATTAGCAAATATTTGTGTGATGAGCGCGAGAACTTGTTTCTGAGTCTTGGATATTTTCTAATTATTTAAGTATTTATTTCTATATCTAAGTATTTATATCGTTGCGTATAGTACCCATAGTACAAGCCTATAGTGCTTAGTGTGGAACTAAGTCCATTCGTTGGTGGTCTCCTGATATTAATTTATTTATTTCTAATATTAAAATTTATTAGATTATAATTGTAAAGATGCATTAGAATTAAGATGTCGACAATAATTACATTTTAATTTTATAGAAATTTGTGTCAATATTGAAAGTCCACACTAAGCATGCATGCGGGCTAACTGTAGTCCGCTATACGAGTATCAACCAAACGCAAAGTTGTTAGAGGGTGCGTACCTACTGTCTGTTAGGATGCGCCATACTCGTATGACCGCTTTCACTTAGCAGCTTAAATTGAATCTGTGACACGAAGTTAGTTTTTGTTTGTAATTATGTAACAGGCGTCGTATCACTCGAACCTTGCGAGGTTAAGCGGTATAACACTTCAGCATCATACATTTAAAAAAAGGTGTTTGTGCTTTAAAACATACTAATCCTATGAAAAAAAAGTTGATCAATGCGATAAATTTTGCAGGAATGGCCTCCAAACATCAAGAATACGATCAATTGTCACAGCATATCAAGCTACTATTGATAAAAAATATTTGAAAAAAGGATGCATTATAGATCTATTTCGTACTCCAAACATGCGGAAAAACATTATGGCGATGGCATTAAACTGGCTGGCGTGTAACTACTGTTTTTACGGCGTGTCGCAGTACGTGGGGCAGCTGAGCGGCAACATCTTTATCAACGTCCTGTGTACCGCCGGTCTCACGTTTCTTGGCACCGTATTTTCAATACCCATCATGAGGGTCCTCGGAAGAAGAACTATTCTGATAATCTTCAACTTTATCTGCGGGGGTGTTTTGCTCGTTTTGGCTGTGCTGCCCGATGGGTACGGAAGAGTCGTATGCGCTTGCGTAGGGGTGATCACCGCCAACGTATGTTACGTTTTAGTTTATTTATACTGTGGGGAGCTGTTCCCGACCGTGGTCCGGAACTCTGCAGTGGGGTTCTCGTCGATGTCGGGGCTGGTGGGCGCCATGGTGGCACCCTTCGTGATAAACCTGGCCTCCGTGGCACCGTGGTTGCCGCCCGTGGTGCTTGCTATTGTGCCGATCTTAGCGGGCTTAGGTACGTTCCTATTGCCAGAAACCAAAGGAAGACCGTTGTTGATGTCTATACACGAAGGTGAACAATTTGGAAAAAAGAAGCTGGGTGTGAGAGCACAATAGGAACCGTGACCCTATGTTTTAGTGTTTTTATGCGAACAGTCTACCGTACTAATGTTTGATTCAGTAAATTATTGTTTGTGACATCTAGTGATTTTTGTTATTGCGAAGTTGTAATATGTCATAGATAAATATAAATACATTTTAAACTATATTTTAGTTTTTATTGCAACCATATAATTATACAGCGCATCCCTGTATAAAGTGCACAAACGAATAGGGTTGAAACTAGATGCAATTTCCACAGCATTTTTTTTTTAAAGATATTTCAACAAATATCGTTACAAATATCGTTCGTGTGTGAATCCTATCAGTACAAAGTGAAATATCTCGCGTGAGCAATTGTTTATGAACGTTATAATGTATGGGCTTGTACTTTATTATGCAATAGGCTCGTATACCTTAGACCTGACAAGTGCGTGCTACCGTAAGGAATGGTGCTACATATAAAACATAGGGTCTTATGCATATTTTTTTATTTCAATAAAATTATAGAACGTCAAACGGTAGTAAACTGCTTTTGTTTTTGAAATAACATGATAAATACCGATAACTTGTGACATTACTGGTCATACGATATCGAGCGAAATATATGAGCGCATATCACAACATCACACTTCTTTTTTATTTGAACTTCGTCAATCATTCGTGAATCATGTTGGGCATGAGAACATCTCTAACTATACATTTGTTACATTATACGAAAGCAATGCTCAGGTAAATGTTGAGGGCCCATACGAGTGTACTTGGTTGGCTCCCAATTCTATCGCCCATTAGATCTCAGCCACGCACTGCGCAAAGTGCCATCTTTTGGAGAACTGGAATCAACCAATATAATTATGATTTTTGCCTTTAAATGAGTTACCGAAATATTGTTTGTCTGGCAACCCCAAATCACTTCACAAACAGACCAATTTTCATATACCGCAGACATAGTTGCCGGCCAGCAGTGGTTTACTGACATTAAACTTTTAAATTACTTTCGTAAATAGGTAATTCGTGGAGTCAATACTATAATAATTTAATTGTGTTGAAGCTAATTTTAGAGTTGTTTTAATGATCTTATAATATTTGAGACGTAGTTAAGATTAGTTGCTCTATTTCAATATTTTTATTTTTAATCCGCCATTTAAATCATACCGTGATTTACTCTTTTTTATAATTACATAGTACAGTAATTTCATAAATATCATTCTTTAGGAATTTCCTATCGATATACTCTGATTATTCTAAGATGATGCGTGTGACAGCTCATATAAACACTTATTACACTTATTTCTTTTATTTTACATAAATACTACATCGGTACAAACCTAGCGACACACGGTTCAGAAATGTAAATGATTCATCACCTATTTTTCAACTCGTCGCTTGTAAGTGATTGAATTTACGAAATACGGCTATCACAGACATCATCTACGAATAATCAGAGTATAGTGATAACGTTTTTTGGCAGTCCCATGTCTACCGTTTTTCGACGCAAGTACCTAATTTCCAGGAAACAAGCAGACGTCATACTACCCTTTAGAAGAAAGGGCGTATGTTTCAGGAAATCGCAAATGTATTGGTGACCTTAAAGTTTAAGACACAGGGTTCAATTAGCTTTGACTATCAAATTGCGCATGGGTACTTTTTATTTAGGAGGTAACCAGACGAGGAGACGAGTAAAATTATATTTGGTAAAATAATACTCGTACTTTCTACTAAACGTTGCCTACAACTTGTCACTCAGTGAATCTATTTATTTATAAACTAGATAGGGGAGGATTAAGAACGATAAACAGCCTTAGTAACGATAAATCACTATTTAGTGACTGAAATCTTTTGTGGTATGATTGATGAGCAGGCATAAACACTAGAGAGATTAGAATCTAAAAGACCAGCACCCAAAACAAAATAATTAAAAAACTTTATTTTGTATATCTAACTTAAGACGATACTTTAGTACCTATTGGAAACGGCTTAAGGACTTAAATGGAACATAGACATTAGTCTAGCATCAGCTGTCTGTCCACCCCTCTGGATGACAGTCATATAATCATATTATTTAAAGATAAATTAAGTTAACCCATTATGAGAGATATATTTTTTTTTAATTAGGGTCGTAATGAGTCTTTTAAAAGGATTTTCAAAATTGTAATAAAGTTTTTTTTTTATATTACATGCTATTTTGGAAAAACCTGTAATACCCACTTGTAGGTACACATTATTTTTATCGAGACTTTCTAACTAAGGAGATATACCTCTAATATAATAACAGAGAAGCATCAATATTTTAATTATTAAATATTAACACCATTGTACCGTGTTATACCAAAGTCCTACACTGTATTCTTGATTGTTTTTAACTACAAAATACTGTGTCATACGGATGACATAATAGACAGAGAGAACACAAAGCAAAACTGTAAGATATTCTTGTTTTACCACGGAACCCTAAAATAAACGGAAATACATCACCGCATTTTTTTGAAGTCGCAAACTGAAACCAATTGGGAATTCTGCCCTTTCTTTCTCAACAGGAAAATTCCATTTTCGAACAGAAATAAACGACACAAACCTAAATACCTTGTAAGTAAACGGAGCGCAATAAGTAAATAGCATTTTCATGAGGCCGCTTCAAATAAGCGGTCCGCAAACAATTTTAATGGATTGCCATTGTTGCGAACAACTGGAATTGCTTTAATAGAGGTGGACGTCAATCCAATGAAATGCTTCCAATAATTTAGTTATAACGACTATAATAATGAATAACAAAAGAGATACAGGTATTGATGCTTTTGTTTAACGACCACGGTGTAATAGATTACCTAGCGTAATACAGACTAACACAAGGCCCCACTAGCGTATTCGGTTTATGTAGAATGATCATTTAAATAACTTAACTACGCCGCAACTCTTGTATCAATAATGTTGTATTTATAAAGAGTCAAATAACAAAGTATAATATATGTTTATATAAGCTGTCACAGAGATAATCTTAGATTAACCCAATTATAGTAACCGGTATTCGCGACAGTTGGCAAAGTTGGCTGACATTTGGTTTTTCCTTTACACAACCTGTCATTACTATTAGGTATTAAGGATTCTGTGAACGACGCTTTTGCTTTGATAGTTGGGCTTAGAAGATTATGAAGCTACGCTTACGTAAATCGGGTAGCTGTCTAAAAAAAAACATACAAATTTAGCTCCGGGCAATAACGTTTCTCACCCTTAAAATCAAGTCCGATTGCCACAATTTTATTTTTGAATAGATAAGTACCTATGTTATTTAACCATTTCCGATTTATTTTAATTTTCAAGAATGAAACATTTTCGTCAAAAGGTAATCGTTAAATAGTAAAAATCGAACTAGGTTTATGGGAAGAGAAACTGGCATTTTGTATCGAAATTATCTTCACATCCCTCTTAAAGAATATTTTTTGAACACGAATACGTGTCAAGTTGGTATTTACGTCGTCGGGTTTTTCGTTTATTTATATTACGCATTAGATTATAAAGCGTTTTATACCATCATTTAGATTTAACATAATGTATTCCAGCAGGTTTATGGAAACGATCAAAACATATAGATCCCATCCAGCGAACCCTGGGGTAGGTCACTTATCTTAGCTAGCTTTCTCTCCCACGCAAAAGCCTCCGTCAGGTCTCTCCCCAATTCCCTATACAAGGACTCCTGAGCCCAGTCTGCAGAATTGATTCCGGTACAGTTGACTACAAATTGATTTGATTAGTTTAATAAGGTTGAAAAGTGGATACATCTCCTTGTAGTCGACTGTACCAGGGCGGTAGTACTTAAACATTAAGATTTACTTAGTAAGCCCACTTCAAATTTCATTAGTTCGATAGTGAATCTTGTGTCGGGCATCTAAGGTCAAAAGTCACTTTGGCAAATTTAGGACGTTGGGCCTTACGAGGGTATCAGTTGACAGTACCGTTAGTAGTGTTGCCGATTACGATTAAGGTGTTAATCGCGATTATTGATCAAAGATTAAAACTTTAAATCTTTAGTCATAGATTAACGATTAATTGAATCTAATCGTCAATCGTTAATCATAATTTACGATTAACCGTCTGAGGCCCATATCATACTACAAACAGGGAGATTTTTGTAAGGGGCGGTTTGAATCTACTAGCGAGGAAATAAAGTACCTTTACTCTAAAATACTATTACCAGTTTCGAACAATTTTGCTATGCAACTATTTTTAAATATATACTTGCTGAAAAAAATCATGCAGAGGTTTGCCTCAAAAGCATTTAAAAAAATGTACATTATTTACTGAGAAAATAAGAGAATATTTCTGCTGATGGCTAATTAATACATGAGATATAAGAGAATTAATTACCAATTACTTATTAATATCCTAATCACGGTCAAATCCAATCATGATTAATATAATCACGAATAAATTTAAGCATGATTGACTTTAATCGTGATTAATTTGCAGTCGATTGGTTGATTGATCTAAGGAATTAATCGATTGAAGCCAACTCTGGCCATAAGTATGCTAACGGATAATGAGTAATTTGAAACCTAAAACCGTGTTTCAGTCTATGAATCTCCACTGCTTGGCAAAGAACTTCGCACTTTTTACCCCTGGGAAACCTATCTATTACAATACACAGCGTTAAGTCGGTACGACATGGACTTACCTCATTAGTATTAATATTATGCATTTGTTAATGTAGGTACAGACCTCATCCATGTTAACCAACTTTTTAAAATTTTTAGTCAAAATTCAGCTAGAAACGTATGTCAATCTGAATATATTTTAATACCTACTTATTAATAGGTATACTTACTAAATAAAAATACAGATTGATTGAAATATATAAATCTTTAATCGTCAGTATCTGAACGTTTCAAGTATTCATATATTTGACACTCGTATATTGTAACACCGAATTCATGGTCTCAGTGGGGATGGGGGGGGTGATCATGCGGTCCGGGCGGGCAGTGAGGCCCATGAGGGCCGGGAGGGCCTGGAGGGTGATCATGAGGCCCGTGGGGACCCGGGGGATGATGCGGTGGTGGAGGTGGCATATCTAGAAGAAAAAAACATTTGACTAGAGCACTCATTTTTAATGCACAAGATTTTATTTTAAATACTAGTAGACATGTATATACTACATAATATATCTCAATACCATGGCAGGCCTAGAGGAAAAAAACTGGTTCTTTTTGCTGAATAAACATTGAAAACTCAATAGAAGACCACTCCGGTGCATTACCGATGTGTTCACTGGACACTTTGGGGGGAATCGTCAAGCAAAGATGAACCTTTATGACAATATAGATTGTTAAACTATTGGTAACTATTTACACAAGATACCACCCCCTTGAAGTACATCCGAAAGGACCCGACCAATAAGATAAGATAAGATTATATTTAAACCGGGAATACTAAAACTTAACAATATAATTGTGTTTATTTTTCTATTTCGAATATGGTGTTTTATGTATGTAGAGTGTAAGAAATCTGGTAGATATTTCGATATTCTCATTATATTTAAAGAATGAGCACACGAGAGCCTTTCTTTATAAGTACTGGTAAATTATTGCAACCACTAAGCACTTTTGTCCAAATTTCACTTGACCGAAAACTTTTCGAATTTTTTGGTTTTATCTGATTAGATTAGAGCTTTCGTCAATTTTCACTTTACCATTTGACGTTATCCCAACATATCGTTTACCCGAAAAACGTTTCCCAGTAGAGTTATTTGGAGTAGATAGTCGGTTGCCCAAACTGATCAAGTAATTCCGCTCAGAAAAAAATCCATTCGCATTTTTCCCTATCTTTTTTTCCAATCGCCTTGTTTACATTTTTTATTTTGGATTCTTCCTTCTCGTGAGGTTTCCCATTGTAATTAGAATAATTAGGTCGAAATAGGTGGATGGATTCAGGTTAGGTACGTAGCCGAAGGGCCTTCATGCCCGGAAATAGGAGCTCCGCGATAGATAGAGGAGGCCTTAGGCTTAACTGAGACCAACACAGCGACAAAACGGACTTCATTTGTTTCACATTTTCCACTCTAGGTACCTATCCAATTACACAAGATGCAGAACGCCAACGTAATCGATTTTTAAAAACATTATACGCTCGATGTGATCGACCGGCATTAGAAATGAAAACAAACGGATTTTTTGCCAACCTGTTAAAATCAAAAATAGGTAGGTAATAACTAATAAAACGATTCATTACAAAGGCCAAATGATCTTATAGGCATATGAGTAATGAAGAACAAACTTATCACACGAAAAACGAGGCAAACATGAAATGACCAATTTGTAAAAATTCAAAGTGATCTTTCGGACAAATAATGGAACAAAAGGCCACCAAAATTTGTCGAAACGTTTTAACCAAACGAAATTCGGGCAAACGTCGGACTTGAAGTAGGTTACCCTTTACACTCGTTACTGAAGTTGTTCTTACTCTCTGCAAATATAATATGTTTAACTTATTAAGTTTTGACCTTAATAGTACAAATAGTCAATGTATGAGGAGTAATAAGTTTCTGTCAAAAAAAACATTTTTGGGACAAGCTTTTATTACCGACTGTTTGAATTTTTGCACAGTCGTCATCTACTTGTCAAGACGATTTTAACAAGCCACACCAGCCACGACGGGTTTATCATGTGTAATTTAGAAGTTCCTATGGCCACCCTGAGTCTCCATCATCAGACCAGCTCGATGGTATTATATTGTTGTATTGTCATCAGAACTAAAGGCGTATGCAAATTTTCCGGGAAGTGGGTCTAATTTCACTTGCAAAATTTGACCCTTAAATACATACATACATACATCGCAAGTTAAATTAAATCTTTTAGAAATAAACATAAATTTCGAACTTAAATTTTGAATTTTAAAATTGTCATTTAGGAGTTGTTTGGTTTATTTCTACATTGATTCCTTTATTTTGAATTTTTGTGTAAATAAAGTGTTTACATACATATATTTGAAATGCTTAGGTAGCTTTTAGTTCTGTCTAAAAAAATAGGTTTACTTAGCTCCTGGCGGCACTGTTGAATAGTATAAATAAATATCAGGGGACAAGTTCACACAAATTGACCTAAGGGCTTGTTGTCTAACGCACTCGCAATCGCAATCGTTTTCAAATTGAAACAATTGTTTTCATTTCGTATGCAGATAATCCTTCGATTTTCAAAATGAAAACAATTGTGATTGCGAGCGCGTTAGGCAATAAACCCTCTAGTCCCAAACTAAGCTAAGCTTGTACAAGGATTGCGCCATGGCTTGTATGTATGTATGTAAACACTTTCTTATACTAAAGCAAGCAAAGCAATTAAATTGCAGAAATAAAAGTAGTTCAAAGGTAAACTCATCCCTTTAAGGTTCCAGTTAACATTTGGACATTTTGACTGGTAATTTATATATGAAAAAATATTTTTTAAATAAAATAAAAAGAAAATAACATTATACATGGCTAAAACAGTTTGAAATGTGATTAGTATGTACCTTTAATTGCAATCACAAATCGGTGCAACTGAACGCAACTAGCTGCGTGCTCTCAACTGATGTGCCGCGGTCGCGCCTGTGTACATATATGACTCGGTCGAACTGATATCTCCTAGATTATCGATAGGAGTTATCAGTTTTTTACAATAATTGCGATAGTGCGCGTTCAAAATCTATATGACGCCCGGTATTACTGATTAAACCTTTTAGGTTTAGCTGTAATGTAAGCGGCATTTTCACTTTGAAATGGCGTTTTATTGGACTTCTGTACTTTGGCTCTATTCTACTCGGTAAAACGATATTGCTTTTGACATGCTATCGAATTGTTTTTAACTCGGTCGCCATTATTATCAAGTTAATAAGAATTATCATATCTAATGTTGACAATACGATAACATGGCTACACTGTACCCTGTAGAATAGAAACCAGGGTCAGGGCCTCTATTCATCATGGTTAAAACAACATCGTTTTGACCTGTTATTGTATTGTCAACGTTTTGATAGCTCTTATTTACTTGACAGTAATGGCGGCCGAGTAAAAAGAAAACTATTATAACAGGTCATATACCTACGATTTGGATTATAACGCCTAGAATATAAGCGCAGATCAACTGAATTCATGGCAAGAGGACGGAGGTTTTTCGGAGGTGCCTCGTTTAACTAATATAGACAGACAAGGAAGTCCCGCGGGGTCCAAATGTATCTTTTTCAAATGTTGAGACCCGAATTTTGCATCTGACGTCTCTCTGATGCCTCGGCCCCCATGACTACACTAATCTCTTTATCTATTAAATATAAAGAGGTAAAGTTTGTGACGTTCTAAGGGGTAATCTCTGGACCTACTGAACCGATTTTAAAAAATCTTTTACGAATAGAAAACCACGTTATTTGTGAGTGTCATAGGCTACATATCAATCCAAATAAAACGTGTATTACCCAACGAAGTGGGCACAGGACCAGCTAGTAAATAATAATTCAATAAAGGGTTTTAAAGGTTGTTGTATTTATGAAAGATTTAACGACTACACTAACGATATTTTTTATTTAAGAGTAACAATACTTAAAATACTCATTTAAACTAAAGATTTAGCTGTGGTAGGACTTTGTAGCAGGGCCCGTCCTTATCCCTACTACCATCTTATCTTTTAACCTACAGCTAAGAGTTTCGCATTGTTGTGTTTCGGTGTCGAGACAACCGGTGAATTACTAGCATCTAGGCATTCTGTCTTAGTACTCAGAATTGGCAAACTATTTACAGTTTAAGGAATGCAGTCTTACGATTATAGTCTTGAGAATGCATCAGTTGGCCATGTGCGCGTTCAGCTTCTCTTTGTCATAACAACAGCCTTTAAAAAAAGTCGGTTCTAAACCACTTTACCTACACTACTATCGGTACTAGATGGCACTAGTGATTTTACCGTAGTTTTTGGTCCAGGTCCAGTTAAGTCACCTAGTAAGTTGGATCCCCTACCTATTATTGATGACGACTATTGATGACGCATTGGCCTAGTTGGTAGTAGGCCTACAAAGCAAGTGGTCCTGGGTTCAAATCCCGGTTAGGGCAGATATTAGTGTGATGAGCGCGAATATTTGTTTCCGAGTCATGGAAGTTTTCTATGGATTTAAGTATATATTTCTCTGTGTAAGTATTTATATCGATGTCTAGTACCCATATTACAAGCCTAGAGCTTAGTTTGGGGCTAGATCAATTGGTGTGACATTGTCCCCTGATATTTATTTATTATTTATTTATTTATTAATTTTGTTCGTGGGGGATCCTACCAGGTGATCGCGTTCTTTGAGAACGTTGCCTTAAAAACGCTTAAAAATCCAAAATTCTTATTGTTTTATTTACCTTAAAAACTATTTACACAAAGATTCAAGCGTTTAGCTCAATCCAGTAACTTTTCCTATTCAAATTTGAACCCCTTTTTAACCCCTTTATATGGTAGGTGGGTCATACACAATCACAAAAACAAAAGTTGTCTCCTCTGGTCAATAGTTAAGAGCTTGTGTGCATATAAGGTATGTTTTTATTTGATAGGAGTAAAGTAGACGTGACGCCGTTTATGCGGATGTGTCGGTTCAGCCAGAAAGTTAGGCCTTAAACACGTTAACTTCAGGTAGGTACGTCAACAGGAAAGACGGGAACCTAAATCTGTGTATAACCCAGGTACGTACTCAAAATGACTATAATTATGTAGTTTCAGTTCCTAATGAACTTTCTTGTAATCTATTCAGTCGATTTGAGCAAAATATGCACAGAGAGAAATACTAAAGTTCTATTCATTGATTCAGCGGGTGTCAAAGGCACTCAATAAAATTAAAAATTGCAGTTACTGTTGGACCTTTCTATAGACTTTATTATAAGATTAGCTTGTAGATATGTTTAATTGACGGAAAGGATAGGTTATATATAGGTTGTAGCGGGCTAATTTCCGCAACTCGACGACTTAACAAATGCGCCTTTTTTGCGTGCTGGGTTACTGGCACTACTCTTGCCAGCCCAGTTCAACCAGAAAGCCTAGCAGACCCTTGATGTTGCCGACGGCCTCTGGTAGCGACCTCGGTGTTCCGAGGTGACGTGCCCGGTATGTTGCCACCTCTGGACATTCCATGATGACGTGGGCTGCGGTTTCCTCCGCCGTCATACAAGCTCTGCACAGGGGGCTGTCTGTAACACCTAATGTGAACAAGTGTTTGTTAAACAAGGCATGGCCAGTTATGGCTCCAGTTAACAACCGGAGTTGGGCCCTTTTGAGTAATCGTAGCTTACGCGACAATCCGGGATTGATTATCGGAAGAGCTTCCTTACTCTGCCTGCAGGTGTCTAGGTTGCTCCAGTGGTGCTGGTGCTTTACCTTGGTGATTCGCCGCAGTTTGTTCCGCAGCCAGCTGGTCGGCAGGGGCAGAAACGGTTCAGGACCTATCAGTTCCATTTCTGAGCCCCTTCTCGCGAGTACATCAGCCGCGTCGTTACCGCGTGAGTTGCTATGTCCCTTTATCCACTGTAGGGTGATGGGGTTTAGGTTACATACCTTAGAGAGGGCGTTGTGACATTCGTATATTAGCCCTGACGTTACTGTATAGCACTGTAAGGCTTGGAGAACTGATCGGCTGTCGGAGAGTATACGGATGGGGAGATCCTTTACCTTCCTTTGCTCAATCGCTATTGTAGCCATAATGTAACGGAACGTTTTGCGAAATTATTCGAGTATGCGCGGAACTATCACGATTTGATAATACTCTGTAGTGGCGGTTTTAAAGTGAACTGGAACGTCACCGTAAATGACAGTCCTGAGCTTTGACGTCTGTCAAGGCCTGTCACTCATGGAAAAGCAGTTACGATGGCCGGCGATACAAACTTACTTCACAAAGTAAATCGGAGTCGATCGGAGGATTTCCGTCCTCCATGAGTTTTTAAAACTCTAATTTTGGAGCAGCCACTTTAGGTGAGATTGAAGACAAAGGATATTTGTGAGCTGCTAGAATTTTCGTAAAGTCTAACCCTCGTGCTTCTTTCCAGGATAAGATATATTTTATTAAGTTGTCGATACCAGATTATCACTGAGGCTCGCATACTGCAGCAACACAGGTGAGCAGCGTAAGGATCTTCCTGGTTACTTACCAGTTTCGTCAAATTTGATATTCAAAGATATGGTTTTCTTTCAGTCACGACACGTGCACAAACAGGCCTTGTCAATTTTTCTATTGGGATTGGGAAACGGAATAATATCCGGATTCTTCGGGTGAGTGTTGAAACCTGCTTTTCATCCCGATAGGTATTTTTTAACCAGAGTTTTAGGGAACGCCTGCTAAAGCTCCTTTGTATTTTCAGGTGGGATTATCATCATTTATTAAGATCATCATCATTTTGTGATCATCATTTGTTAAGATCATTAGATCATCATAAGAACATTCAATTTAAGAAGCCCATGAAGCTTCACCTTTACAACACTTCGGAGACAGTACAGTAGGAGCCGTCGTGGCAAGTTATCTGCCCTACCAGGTCGAAGGGAATCCCTCGATGTGTCAGATGGTGAAGGTTTGAGCGGCTCTCCTGTAAGTTCTGTGTAAACGATAGTGTTAAACCTTCAGTTAGTAACCTGTACTGAATTACTTTAAATTTACCAAGACTCGAATCGTGATACACGACCCTGTCTCTCTGTCTGTCATGGTGTGGGAATGGTAGAGTAACTTAGTCCCTAAGAAGAACTTGAATAAAGAACCACACACCACTGACAGATCGGTTTCATTTACATTCCTTTTTAATACTCTTTGACTCTCGCTCCAAAGCGTTGCAATACAGTATCTTTTCTGTAATCCTGACTGAGCTAGTTTGGGTAAAACCCCGTTGCTTTTAACAACACCTAAAAATTCAGGTTACAGTGGCGCCCCTTGTTTTCTTGGTAAATTTATCGTTTTTTTAATGGAATATTTCAGGGTGGAAGACCAATAAAAGAAGTGTCAACGCTGGTTTCTTTCCTCTCTTAAAATTCCAATTTTGTTATAGTAGTTGCTTGTGCTTGTTGTAGCTGTTTGCGTTTTATTTCTTTCTCCCTTGTCAAGTGAATAAGTGTAAACAAGTAACATGCTTAATTTATATTGAGCAGGTATATGCTTATATGTGTTCACAATAATCAATTGTTTTCTGGTGCTTTGCAATCTTTGAGGGAATCTGTGCAGTGCAATTTTTATGAAATATAAGTTTAAATTGAACAATGTGATAAGAAAAATGTGCTTATAAACATTTTAAAATTTATATTGCAGTGATATTAACATAAATTGTCAGTGTTTGTTTATTAATGAATCACAATTGTTTTACAGTTTGATATAAGTAAAAAACAAAAGGTGAATACCTATAGATGCTAATTAGTAAAGGTATTAAAAGCATATATTTATAGTACAATACTTATTAACCAATTAATTTGAGATATTTGCTTTAAAGATATTGACAGCTGTTTACAATTTAATTAAAATCATAACAGTGCAGTAAATAACTACTGTTCCACAACAATAACATTTAATACATTGAACAGATTAGTTAGAAAACAATAATAGCACCTTATATTTCGATTGCAAACATTTAAAATAGATTTTTACACAGTATTCGTACATTCAAAACCCAGCTTACAAATTCTCATACAAAGTAGACTCATATTGGGGTACTTGGTACTGAATTTTTTAAAAACAATTGTAGAAAGAGTTATTTTTAGATTTTGAACATTTAAGCCATACTGGTTGAGATTGGTACTATCAATAACACATACAATGGTGTGTATTGATTAGCTTTTGGCACTTTTTATTGCATTTTATATGCATTTGTGCATATTATAAGATAATGTGTTTATGCGTAGTAGGTCTGAGATGGGCAACCACGTTTTCCGTTAGTGGACCCGGATCGGGCCTATGATTTAACTGGTTTCCCCTTTATGGCGAAGTCCATTGTAAGATGATATGTTCTCTGACCTGACTGTTTTTATTTCTTTTAGGTAAAATTCAGGTATCAACAACTTACAATTTAGGTTAGGATTTGTAGTCATATAAGTTTTTAAAAGTGGTTGGCTCCAAAGTGTTTTATGTTTGATATAATATAACATTTGAATGTTATATAATATATAATTAGGTAAACATTGTAGTCTAAGGGCTGTGTTTAACTATCACTTTTCAAAATAACTTCATATCTTACTCGCTGAAGTTAATATTACTTTTGGGTTTTCATTATAGCTGTATTGCTGGTGAATAACCATAATGCTTTAACATTATAGCTACTTGCTGGTGTCATTTCATATTTTATCCTTACATTATAGCCTAAGAGCTGGTGTATGTGACTTTCTTTCAACATTATAGCATATTGCTGATGTTATTATTAGTGTAAGTTTAGACATACATTATAGCCATAGTGCTGATGTATACAATACTTTTGGTGAACATTATAGCTACTGGCTGGTGTTACTTCTTATTTCATATATGCATTATAGCTTAAGAGCCAGTGTATGTGACCTTTTTTCAACATTATAGCATGCCGCTGATGTTTATTAATATTGTAAGTTAGAAGTACATTATAGCCATAGTGTGAGTATATATAATACTTTTAGTGCACATTATAGCTACTTGCTGATGTTAATAATTTAGTTTAACAACACATAGTCAAAGAACTTTGCGTTTTAGTTCTCTTGCCAAATTTAATTACAGTACTGATATTGCGAATATAGTAGACATAAATACTGATAAATAGGTACTGCTTTCATCAAGATTATAACTTTAAACTTGAGCTTCTTTTGTTAACCTAGTTTTAACAGAGAAATTATTTAACTTAAAGTTGAAACATGAGGTTCGTGTCTCAAATTTAAGCAAATTTAAACTTAAAGTTGAAACATTGACTTTGGAATGTCATTGTCTCAAATTTAAGCAATTGTTATAAAAGAAAACAAACATAGATTATTTGAATAACAACAATTTAAAACTTAAAGTTGAAACATTGACTTTGGAAGGTCATTGTCTCAAATTTAAGCGATTTCAAAAAACCAACTGGTTGGTTACTTATAGTCAAAACATAAATTGTAACAAAGTGTATTCTAGCACCACCACGAACAGAGAGATACGGTTGATTAGTTACTTTACGGAAATTAGTTTTGCTTCATAACTTTAAAACTTAAACTTGATAAAATTCAATTGCAATCATGGACTTACAGAGAGTATATTATCATTCCTTATTGAAGGATGAGTTGATGTATGAAATAAATATTCGTGCCGAGACACCCGGCGATACAGTACAAAAAATGAAACAACAGTTAAAATGTTTAAGCGCTGAATTCCTCCCGGAAGAGATTATAGGTGAAGAGTTAAAAGCAAGTATTGAGTTGCCCATAATCACTGAAAAAACAAAGGACTTACAGGCTAAACTAAGTACTCTGGAAAAAACAAAGGACAAATGGCTGTTAGTTCGTGTTAAGTCGTTGTACTGTCATCTTTTATTTCGTTTGCAAAGGGTTCAAGGATTGCACTTGCCTTTAGAAAAGGAGACTCATTTGTCATTAAAGTCTAAGTTAGAACAATGCTCGGTAATTATAGAAAACCTTTTACCTAAAAAGGACGGTGAAGGTTCAACGAGTTCCAGTGTTGGCGGTATCGCAGATACGTTTGAGTACGGTAAAGAAGCAAATAATTTCAACATTTTAAAACACATCAGCACCAAATTTAACGGGCTGACCAGTGTTCATTCGTTTTTAGAAGCAGTCAATGAGCGCGCTCAAGCATTCGGTATTAGTGATGAGAAACTTTTTAATGCCGCTTGTTGTCTCTTCACTGATCAAGGTCTCTTGTGGTATAGAGGGAATAAACATAGGTTTCAGTCCTGGAAGGAATTAGGCATCTTGTTACAAGAAGAATTTGCACCGGTGGATTTTGATTACAGATTGTTAGGTGAAATTCATGCTCGCACGCAGGGTCAGGATGAACCAACCCATATTTATTTTGCGGTGATGGGTGGAATGTTTTCACGACTTTTAAAACCTGTAAGTGATGAAGATCAGCTAGAGATTTTGTTACATAACATTAGACCGTCGTTCTCGGAGCAGCTAGCTTTGCAGGAGGTTAACTCTGTAGATGCTTTGAGACGTTGTTGTAGGAAAATAGAGGCGGCTCGCCAAAAAGGCAAATTATTTTCGGAACCGCCTAGACAATCAACTTTAAACCCAGATTTTACTTATAGGGGTAAACATATTAAGCAGGATGTCACCGCTGTTGCCTCAACTACTGTTCAACAAAGCCAGTTTGTGCCGCCGCAACATCAAAAGCAGTACAAGCAGGCACAGTTCGTGCAACAGCGAAGACAGTTTATACCAGCACCCCGGTTTCAAAACCAAAAGACCCCTCAGGTCGGTAAGGTTTACTGTTATAGGTGCAAAGTAGATTCACACAGTACCAAGGCGTGTAACGACAAACGGGTATTATGTTTCAAATGCGGTGAGATGGGTTACACCTCCCGTTCGTGCCCGAAGTGTAGGTTAAATTTAAAGCCAAAAAACTAGTTGGTGAGGGTCGTAGTGTTACATCAGCAGGGGAAGCCGTACCCGCTGATAGTCAAAATTGGTTACAACTAGTAGCTAATTATTTTAAGCACAACTCCGTCGCCACGGTCCTCTTTCAACCCGACAACAACGATGTTCGGCCTTATTTAAATGTAGACATTTTGGATTTGACAGTTTGTGGATTATTGGATTCTGGTGCAGCTATTTCGATTATTGGGAATGGCGCACACGAACGTTTTGTTAATTTAGGGTATTCGATAGTGAATTCTCAGGAATCCGTCACAGTAGCTGATGGGTCAGTATGTAATACTGTTGGTTTTATCTCGCTCCCTATTTCTTTTAAAGGAGTGACGAAATTAATTAAATTTTACGTGATACCATTGATAGTATCAAATATCATTCTTGGAGTAGATTTTTGGAAGGAATTTTCATTGATGCCGGAAATATTTGAGAATATAACTTATATCAAAAAACCATCAGAATTTATTAAGAACGCAGCTAATATAGACACACAACTCAACAATATATTAGCTTATGACACTTTAACTTCTGACCAAAGAGAATTAGCCGAAATTGTAATAAAAAAGTTTTTGGAAATATCTTTTGAAAGTAAAGGCTTAGGCAGAACACATTTAGTAGAACACAAAATTGATACTGGCGATTCTATGCCAATTAAATGCAGACCGTACCCTATGTCACCGGAAAAACTAAAAGAATTACATAAGGAAGTGGATAAGATGCTTGAAATGGATGTGATTACACCAAGTGAAAGCCCGTGGAATAATCCAGTCCTTATGGTTCCCAAGTCGGACGGGACATGGCGGTTTTGCTTAGACTGTCGTAAACTAAATGCAATTAGCAAAGGGGATGCTTATGCAATACCATACATACCCCAAATTTTAGATAGCCTAAGGAATGCAAAATACATTAGTTCGGTAGATTTTAAAGCAAGTTTTTGGCAGATAAAGTTAGATGAACAATCACAGGAGAAGACTAGCTTCACGGCACCCGGTAAGGGGCTTTTTAAATTTAAAGTCATGCCATTTGGACTGTGCGGAGCACCAGCTCGCCAACAAAGGTTAATGGACATGCTTTTTGGTACTCCATTTTGCAGTGAAGTGAGTAAAGGACTAGTTTTTTGTTACGTCGATGATGTAATAGTAGTGTCAGAAGATTACGAAACTCATTTACTATTGCTAAATAGATTACATCAACGGATAAAAGAGGCAAATTTAACGATTAATTTTGAAAAGAGTAATTTCTTCCGAAAATCACTCAAATATTTAGGATACATTGTGGACGAATGCGGTTTAAGAACGGATCCTAGTAAAGTGCGTGCGGTTATTGATTTTCCAGTGCCAAAAAACTCGAAGGAGGTAAAAATGTTCTTGGGCACTTGCTCTTGGTATAGGCGGTTTATTAGAAATTTTTCAACAATAGCTGCTCCGCTTAATGCGCTTACTAGCTCAAAGACTAAGTTCGTTTGGACCACTGATGCTGATCGGGCATTTGTAGATTTAAAGAACCGATTAGTATCGGCTCCAGTTTTGATTTGTCCGGATTTTACCAAGCATTTCACAGTACATTGTGATGCTTCTGGCTATGGAATCGGAGGCGTGCTTACGCAGGAAGTAGAAGGAACCGACCATCCAATAGCTTACATAAGTAGATCTTTAAATAAAAATGAAAGAAACTACAGTGCAACAGAGAGAGAGGCATTAGCGGTAGTGTATGCTGTTGAAAGGTTTGAACCATACCTAGGCTCTAGGCCGTTTACTGTTGTCACTGATCATGCATCCTTGAAATGGTTCATGAATTTAGAAAACCCGACGGGACGTCTTGCCCGATGGGGTTGTCGCTTGTCGCAATTTAATTTTACAATAGAGCACAAGAAAGGTAAGGAAAATGTCATTCCTGATGCTCTCTTTAGATTGATGATGGTAGAAGTAATTAATACTACATCATCAGCGACCGCGAGCGACGTTTGGTTTAATAGGGTCTACTCAGGTTGCCAATCTTTTCCAAAGAACTACCCGAACTATCGTGTCGAAAATGGTGTTCTATACAGATACAGTAAAGGGAAGTATTCTTTAACAGATGATTTTGACTGGAAGGAAGTCGTTGCCGAGTCTAATCGCACTAAGGTCATTTCCGAAAACCATGAACCACCAACTTCAGGTCATATGGGAGTTTTTAAAACACACCGAAGGATAAGTTTAAGGTATTTCTGGCCGGGAATGTACCGTGATGTATTAAATTTTGTCAAACAGTGTTCGACGTGCTCAGCCTATAAACATAAAACGACTCTTACACCAGGGCAAATGGGTAAACCTAAACAATGCTATAGACCGTTTCAAGTGATATCCGTAGATTTAGTCGGACCACTTCCAAAGTCACGATCAGGCTATATGCACCTTTTAGTTGTATCATGTTGTTTTTCCAAGTATACCATGATATTTCCTTTAAGGCGCGCAACAAGCGCTAATGTGGCGAAAAATATGGAAAATTATGTGTTTTTAGCTCATGGCATTCCGGAAACAGTGATTACCGATAGCGGGGTTCAATTCACTGGATCCGAGTTCCGTAATTTAATGAAAGCATATAAGGTTCCTCGTATCCACTACGGACCAAGGTATACGCCACAAATAAACATGGTAGAAAGATACAACAAAACAGTCATGACGATGATATCTTCGTACGTGAAGGATGACCACAGATCGTGGGATCAAAACATTTTTAAAGTGCAATTTGCATTAAACAGTGCGGTGAACGAAACCACGGGTTTCACTCCGTTTTTCTTGGTTCATGGCAGAGAACCGATAATTAACGGCGATTTTTATAAAGACACAAGTGATACAGAGTATTTGGTGGCAATGCCGAGGGAAGAGTATGCGGGTGAATTTGGCGTACTGGAGCAAATTTTTGTAAAGGTTCGGTCAAACTTGGAGAAGGCTCACGCAGCTAACGCGAGGACTTATAACTTAAGAAGACGTGATGTTAAGCTGTCGGAGGGTCAGGAAGTTTGGCGGAAAACATACATCCAGAGCGATGCAGGGAAGTTTAAAGCTTCGAAGCTTGCACCCAAATACAAGAAGTGCATTGTTAAAAAAGTACTGTCACCGTTAGTATACGAGTTGATCGGCTATGACGGAAAACATCTTGGTACTTGGCACATAAAAGATATAAAACTTTAAATGAGTGATCACTTGGGTCATTGTCGTTAACTTATATTCTTTTTAGCCGTAGGACGTGTTTCACGTGTTGGTTGGTGACACGCCGTTACCACCAACGACGCCAAGGTGATTAAGGAATTCTCTTTACAAATTGAAGAGGATTTATTTTAGTTTGCTCTGAGATTGAAATCAGGCAAAATTTCAAGTTTTAGCTAAAGTTTAGTTCAGACTATTAATTATTTTGTAGGTCTTTGAAGGTGCTTACACAAAGTGTAAACATCATAATTAGAGTTGCGTTTGCTACATAAAACGACTACTCCATTGTTTGGGAATTAAGGAGTCGCACTGGGATCGACAGGAGTGACTCGGGATTTTGTATGTTTGTAGGCGGCAAGCAGTGAGAGTAAAACTGATGCTGCAATTCGGAAGATGAAGAATGTACGGTAAAGTTTGAAATTGTGGGGAATATTGTGTACTTGTAGATTAAAGATACTTAGTTTGTTTAGTTAGGAAATAGAAAGTGGTTCTTTGTGTTTCATCAGGTTCTCTACATATTTTTATTAAGACTTTGAAAGCTTACTTAGTTTCAGCATTGGAGTAAGCCTGGGAGAGCTTTCGCTACGTTTCAACTCTACTTGAGTCAAGCTTCTATTCTTTTGCTAGGAGAGGTGTTAGTTCCAACTTGTAATAGCGCTGAGGACATCGCAGTTTCTCCTTGCTCTCGAAACTTTTCGTAGGGAAGGGGGTATTGTAACGGAACGTTTTGCGAAATTATTCGAGTATGCGCGGAACTATCACGATTTGATAATACTCTGTAGTGGCGGTTTTAAAGTGAACTGGAACGTCACCGTAAATGACAGTCCTGAGCTTTGACGTCTGTCAAGGCCTGTCACTCATGGAAAAGCAGTTACGATGGCCGGCGATACAAACTTACTTCACAAAGTAAATCGGAGTCGATCGGAGGATTTCCGTCCTCCATGAGTTTTTAAAACTCTAATTTTGGAGCAGCCACTTTAGGTGAGATTGAAGACAAAGGATATTTGTGAGCTGCTAGAATTTTCGTAAAGTCTAACCCTCGTGCTTCTTTCCAGGATAAGATATATTTTATTAAGTTGTCGATACCAGATTATCACTGAGGCTCGCATACTGCAGCAACACAGGTGAGCAGCGTAAGGATCTTCCTGGTTACTTACCAGTTTCGTCAAATTTGATATTCAAAGATATGGTTTTCTTTCAGTCACGACACGTGCACAAACAGGCCTTGTCAATTTTTCTATTGGGATTGGGAAACGGAATAATATCCGGATTCTTCGGGTGAGTGTTGAAACCTGCTTTTCATCCCGATAGGTATTTTTTAACCAGAGTTTTAGGGAACGCCTGCTAAAGCTCCTTTGTATTTTCAGGTGGGATTATCATCATTTATTAAGATCATCATCATTTTGTGATCATCATTTGTTAAGATCATTAGATCATCATAAGAACATTCAATTTAAGAAGCCCATGAAGCTTCACCTTTACAACACTTCGGAGACAGTACAGTAGGAGCCGTCGTGGCAAGTTATCTGCCCTACCAGGTTGAAGGGAATCCCTCGATGTGTCAGATGGTGAAGGTTTGAGCGGCCCTCCTGTAAGTTCTGTGTAAACGATAGTGTTAAACCTTCAGTTAGTAACCTGTACTGAATTACTTTAAATTTACCAAGACTCGAATCGTGATACACGACCCTGTCTCTCTGTCTGTCATGGTGTGGGAATGGTAGAGTAACTTAGTCCCTAAGAAGAACTTGAATAAAGAACCACACACCACTGACAGATCGGTTTCATTTACATTCCTTTTTAATACTCTTTGACTCTCGCTCCAAAGCGTTGCAATACAGTATCTTTTCTGTAATCCTGACTGAGCTAGTTTGGGTAAAACCCCGTTGCTTTTAACAACACCTAAAAATTCAGGTTACAATAATGATGCCCACACATTCTGCCTGGAAGACTGTGGTATGGGCTCCTAATGGCGTTGAGATATGTATGTTTAGATCTTCTGAAAAAGTACCTGCTCCGGATCCAGACTTTGTCTTGGATCCGTCTGTGAAGATCCTTACTTCCCTGGGATTGAGGCCTTCCCACGGATCTTCATACAGTTGAATTTTGTACTTCTTGTCGAAGATAAACTGTTTCGGTATTCTGTCGGTAGCCGCCTCTATGAGTGGCTCCTCGTTAACCGCTTCATAGAGTATTTCGGTGTGTGGTACCCTGGCAGGTTTCCACAGGTGCAACTTCCTAAGACGTACCGCTGTTGCCGCCGCCTCCTGCTGGATGAAGAGGTGCAGTGGCGGGAGGTCGAGTATGGCTTCCAGGGATGCTGTGGGCGTAGTCCGCATGCATCCGGTGGCTGCCATGCCGGCTAGTCTCTGGAGTCGTTGTAGTTTTGATTCCACAGTGGACAGTCTGGTGCGTGGCCACCAGACTACCGCACCATAGGCAATGATTGGTCGTATCACTGACGTGTAGAGCCACAGGATGATCTTGGGGTGTAGACCCCATGTTTTACCTACCATCCTGCGACACTGCCAGAAAGCGATTGTTGCTTGGTCTATCTTGCTGTTCAGGTGGTTGCTCCAGTTCAATTTGCTGTCAAGTACGACTCCTAGATACTTTACCTCATTCGATAGCTGGAGTTCTGTTCCAAACAACTTGGGGAGTTGGTAGTTGCCCAGGCTGCGTTTGTTAGTGAACAATACCATCTCCGTTTTCTTTGGGTTGACGGATAGTTTGTTGGTTGAGCACCAGCGTTCTACGATACTTAGAGCTGCGCGGGTGACGTCGCAGACCGTGCTGGTGACGTTGCCGGTTGTGAGTATCGCTATGTCGTCCGCGTAACCTACCGCGTAGTAGCGACTGTCGTTTAGTTTGGCGATCAACTCGTTCACAACTATGTTCCATAGTAGCGGGGAGAGAACGCCGCCCTGGGGACAGCCCTTTGCCACCATTGCTAGTTGGTTGTTGTTTGCATTGAGTCTGATGACCCTTTTGCTAAGCATATTACCTATCCATTTAACCAGGGTCGGGTTCGCCCCGTGCCTGACTAGCGCGGTTGTTATGCTGCTGAAGTTGGTCTTGTCGAAGGCCCCCTCAATATCTATGAAGACGCCTAGGCACATTGATCTGTTCTTGATGGCTTCCTCTACCTTGCTTACTACTGCATGTAGGGCTGAGTCTGTAGATTTACCTTGGCTGTAGGCATGTTGGTTTGGGTGCATTGGTGTGTTGACCAGGCAGCTCTCCCGCAGATTCCTGTCGCATAGCCTTTCCAGGGTCTTTAATAAGAACGAGGTTAGGCTGATGGGTCTGTAGGATCTGGGGTCTGAGTAGTCGCTCTTACCTGGTTTCGGTATGAAAATGACTTTGACCTCCCTCCACCGCCTGGGCACATACCTGTGTGCTAGGCAAGCAGTTAGGATCTCGGCAAGAGTCCGAGTTAGTCTTTCGCCACCCCACTTCAGAAGTGCTGGAAAGACCTCGTCCAGACCTGGTGATTTGAAGGAGTCAAAGCTGTTAATTGCCCATTTAACTTTATGGGGGTTGATTACCTCGTGTGCCCGTACCCAGTCTACCGTGGTAGGGGGGGCTTCTTCGCTCGTCCAGCTGGTCGACTGTGATATCACGCAGTCAGGGAAGTGCGTTTCTACGAGGACCCGTTCTGCCTCCTCTGACGAGCTGGTGAGTGTGTTGTCTGGCTTGCGTAAGGAACCCATGGTGTGCGTGGTCTGGTTGGAGAGAACCTTCCTTACCCTATTGGCCTGTGAACATGCTTCTATGTTGTTGCAGAAGTTACGCCATGAGCTCGTACTCCTGTACCTGAGGCGTTTCTTGTACCTAGACTTAGTCGTTTTGTACTTATCCCAGTCGTGGTCTGCGCCTGTGTTCATTGCTCTGTTCAGTTGTCGCCTCATCTTCTTCCTGAGCCTCCAGCTCAGGGCCCCACCATTTACCTTCGCTGTTGCGGCTGGCCGGGGGGTTAGAGAGAGGACAGGCATGCTGATAACTTGCTACAATGGCCTCCGTGAGGATAGTTACCTGGTTTTCTATCGCTTCGCAGCTCTCTAGTTGGAGTGGAGTCGCCGATGGCAACGTAAGTTCCAGCCGCTCAGCGTATTGCAAGCGGTTGGTTCTTCGTGGGTTCCTCCTAGGAGCTTCTGCGATTGTATTTACCTGAATATCGAAACGTATCCATCTATGGTCTGAGCACGACAGTTCCTTTGAAACGTGCCATCCCGTGATGTGCTGTGAGGTTTCTTCAGTTGCTAAAGTCAAGTCAATGATTGTGCTACTACGTCTGTTTACGAATGTGGGTTCAGAGCCTGTATTCAGGATGTTAAGGTTTGTTGACATTAGGTATTCTACAAGTAGCTTACCTCTGTTGTTGGCGTTTTTCATGCCCCAGAGGGGGTGGTGTGCGTTGGAGTCCGTGGCCACAATTAGCGGCAGCTTGTACTCCTCACAGTAGGTCACCAGCCTCGTCATTTCGTGTGGCGGCGGATCTTCTGCCTCTGGCATGTAGATCGAGGCCAGGACCACCTCCGGCAGGCTGGAGTCTTGCGCCCCTCGCACCTTGATGGCACACAGGTCTCTAGAGCAGAAACTGGTTAAGGGTTCGGCATGTATATTCCTGGTGGTGTAAATGCAGGTCCGGGGGTTATCCGGTCCCGTGTGCACTATGAGCTTACCTCCAATGTTTCGGAGCCCGCATATGGCCCCCTTCCTGATCCACGGCTCCTGGATCAGGACCACGGCGGTGTTGTTGGCCTCCAGCCACTTCCGGACCTGAGCCGTCGCGGTTTCGCTGTGGTGGAGGTTTGTTTGGAGGATGCTACAGCCGGGAGAAGGGGGTTCCGTCATTGGTGCGAATCCCCGATGACCCCTCCCCGCCGTCCCCCTCGCCGATGGCCAGCAAGCCCAACCCCTTTGCGCACTCCTCCCCGCTCTCCGACGGGTCACGGAGGAGCTCTTCCTCGTCGTGCTCGGAGCAGGGGGCGCCTTGCGCCGGGGATTGGGACCCGGTCGTGACCACGACTGCGTCGTCGGCCGTGCCGGTCACCGTGGCCGTGTCCATCGGCTCTGGTCCCGGCTGTGAGCCTGATGTTGTGGCGTTGGTGCTTGGGGGTGGAGTCTCCACGAACTTCCCCCGTGGCCCCTGAAACTTCAGGTACACCGACCCACACAAAAATGCGAGCCGGCGCCCTCTGTCCAGGATGGCCTGCACCTCCGTCTCCGGTATGCTGACAATGGCGAAGGTTTCTCTACCTTGCCTGTCTGCGCTGTGCAGAAGCCACCGGTCTATCTGCACCCAGGTGTTCTGGTAGCGGAGCGAGTGCGCTACTACGCCGAAGTCGTCATAAACACCCGGGAGCAGAATGCCGCAGCGTACTCTGCGCGGTATCTCGCTCTGGCGCTTCACCACCAGCTTGTCTCCTGAGGAGAGGGTGATGGTAGCCACGCACTGTTTGAGCCAGGATACCGCTGCTTGGTCCCCGCACCACAGCCTCAGGGTGCCGTTCACGTGTAACGGCTTTCCCTGAAACTGTGGTCCGCCCCTGCTCTGCAGGTTTTGGACCGCTTCCCTCATCACGCGGGCTTGGATGAGGTTTAGGGCCTCGTCAGCGAGTTCAGCCGAGAGGTGACCCGTGGCTGCTGATGTGACAGCAACCATCAAGTCCGCTTTCGCTGCGTCCGCGTACGCTACTCGTGGGGTTCCCGGCGACGGCTCGATCCTCTGCTTTTTGGGTTCGCCTCTCGGAGACAGAGTCTCGTCCAGGCGCACCCTCTTAGCATTGGCTCGAGCCACCGCGGGGCTCCCCTCCGAGGCCCTGTTGCCAGCTCCTTTCCCTTTGGGAGCGGCACGGCTTGTTGACGGGTGACAAGGGTCACCAGCAACGCCTCGCACCGTCTCCGTTCCGGGAGCACCTGGTTGTTGGTCAGGCACCGGAGCAGCAGCTTGTTCCGCCAGTAGCCTACGGTACTTGCGGCGCTGCTTCTGGTTTTTGTGCTTCTTTTTCCCGAGGTTGGTCGCACTGGGTACTGGGGCATCCCGCTCAGCGGTTTTCTCCCTTCTTCCCCACGTGGACAACACGGGAAAATTCCAGCTGGCATCCAGCTGGGAAGCTACAGAGGGCGTGGGTAGCAGCGCCGGTGTCTGCCCCGCGTCTGCGGATTTCTCCGCAGGTGCAGGCGGGACGATCTCCGGGCTGGCTTTGCGTAGTGGCCTGGGCTGGGTGTGTTGAGTCCACGCTCGGGGTTTTGAGCCCGCCGGTTTCCCAGCAGACTTTCTGCCCCTCGCAGACTTCGTGTGTGTGTGTGGCGGTGCCTTAGCACCGCCCCCGCGTGGGTGTGTGCTTGTGGTCTTCGAGGTCGAAGACGATGCCTCGAAGCCACGTGTGAAGGAAGGTAGCGTCACTTTCGCGCCACTTACCTTCCGCTGTGTTTGGTGTGTGTGAGTAGCTGGCGGGGCTTGCGCCCTACCGCCACCCCTGTGTGGTGTTTGTGTGTGGTGTGGCCCTTGGCCACTACTACCCGCACCTGTTGGATTTGGAGAGACTGGCACGCCTAACGGAGCACCGCTCTCTTGTTGAGCGCCTTTGGGTTTCCCCTCCGGCACTTTCGGGTTTTCGGATCTTGGATTTTCCATATTCCGTTGATTTTAATTTCATCTCACAAGTTTCCCACCCTCCACGGAGCCCGCACCGGGGATGTCTTAAAATGACACCAGGATTACTTGTGATATATAGATGTGCAGAGTTGGGTATCAATGCGCGACATCGGGAGCTGCAAACAATGTGGCTGGGTGGATCGATCCGGATCCCCCCAGGTGTTCCACATGCCCTTGCCCCGTCAGCATGGCCGACACCCCGCCCTCCCAGAGAGCCCCCACACATCTCGCCTGCGAAACCGTACCCACCTCGACCGTACGGACGCGTGTCCGTTACCTTGCAGTGGCTAGCATACAAGGCTACCGTTTTGCCAGAAATTCGGACCAAAGGGGGCGTGTTGTCTCCCGGTAGTACTATCCCGACTCCGTTCGACTCAACCCCCCAGGACTCCTGCATCCTCGCTCACGGCGCTCAACTGCGGAGGACTACCGCAGGTAGGCTGGATAGTCCATCGGGCCGCCTACAAACCCGATGGAGCCGAGAGATTTCTCAGCCATTGCTGGTAAAGAGGGCACAGTGAAACTGCGACCAGTCTACCAGCAATGTTGCCCGGGGTGTGCCGTGGTAGTTGGTAGTATTCCGTTCGGGTTTTTAGGTCCTCGCGGTTTCCTACCATCCACCCACACTAGGAGGTGAAACTCTAAACACCCCTGACGGAAAGGATATGTGTTTTACAAAGAAAAACAGAATTTTATTCTTAATTATAGTTGCGTCTAATTCATAGATTTATTTAACTATTTATGCATATAGATTTATTATTGTCGTGCATGTGATCATGTCTAGGTTACTTTAGCCCTTATGACACCAAAATTTTATCATGGCAGTAGGTAGGTACGTTGCATGGATTACTTCATTTGTTTGTTTCTGTAGCATTAAAAACATTACATTTGCTACGTAGGTAATAAACTGTAATAAAAAGAAAACATTCACGTTTGTTTCCGTGACACTTTTTTTAACTTTCTATTCCATCTATCAATAAACTGTTTATCAGTATACATGCTAATTTAACGATAAGATATTTTTAAATCAGGCTGATACCTACACTATATGTGCTTATCTAGTATACTTAGGGCCTATTTCCAAAAGTTTATTAGTTTATGGTGAACACTTGTTTGGACACCAATGAAAAACACTGTTATGTGAGAAAAACCGTACAATTTATATAAATACGTAAAAACTATATTTATCAGTTTCTGAAGGGGTAAAAAACTTATTTACTTAATACTTTACACAACCACTGTACTCTTTATCATTAAATGACGTCTCCTTCATCTTTTTAGAAAGGTTGATGAGGAGGATGATGATGATGCGGTCCTGGAGGGCCTGGAGGGCCGTGGGGGCCCGGCGGGTAGTGGTGATGGGGTCCGGGCGGTCCCGGGGGGCCCGGTGGGTGGTGATGGTGCTCAGGGGGCCCTGGAGGGAGGTGGAAGTGAGGCCCGGGCGGGCCTGGTGGGCCTGGTGGGCCTGGCGGGTGGTGGTGACCAGGCGGACCCGGCGGGTGGTGGGGAGGCCCGTGAGGACCCGGCGGATGATGATGCATATCTGAAAAATAATGTAGAACGTTTAAAATTTCATCACTTGTGTACTCCTGACGAATTCGCCAACTCAACACTTGCCCGTAGGACAATAAGATCGTTACGTTACTCGCTCGTGGAGGTGGCGCCATAGTGCCAATATATATTTAACCTAAACATAAAGTTAAAATGCTTAAGTTCAGAGCGCGTATTAAAGTTGCTCCTACTGTAATAGGAAGTTATACGTAGGTATAAATATATCACCACGTAAGTAGGTACTTTTTATTGAACGCTGTAAAAGCAAAAAGTGGTCAGTTCTCCGTGGTTCGCCTATGTTTATTTTAACATGTAGGTTTAGGTTCGGGCCGCAGCAGGGCCAAAATAACCTAGAAATAGGAGCTCCGGAAAAGCGGAGTTCCGTCGATTTCGTGAAGGTCTACTAAAATACCCAGGTGAACCACGGGTTATGCAGGGGTAAAATACAGTTGCAAAAATTAAGCCTTAGTACCCGTACAATAGGCGGTCTTACTACGCACATTTATTTTTAATTGAACTGGAGTACAAAGGAAAAACGACTCAATGTGTTCATGATTAGACAGTACCTACCTACCTTTGTTTGTTATCACAGGTCGTTCGGTAAAGCTTGGCACAGCGCGCTGCGTCCGGCCGTCGACTGATGCCACCGTCGCACCTATATACACTATCTTATAAGTTATCAGTTAAGCCGTCGGGTGATTTTTAAAACTAATCATAGTGCGCAATTAGTATAAATTAGTATTATACTGTTACTTCTAAAATATAGATCATCATCATCATCATCAGCGTGTATTCGCCCACCGTTGGGCATACGCCTCTCCAATTTTCCTCCAACCAGAACGGTTCCCCGTTTCCCTTGTCCAGACTGGGCCTGCCGTCTCCCTGATGTCATCGGACCAACGGGCAGGTGGTCTGCCCACACTTCTCCTGCCAAGCCGGGGTCTCCACTCTAGCACGCGCTTGCTCCAACGCTCATCGTGTCGTCGGCACACGTGCCCGGCCCAAGCCCACTTTAACTTGGCGACTCGGTGGCCCACGTCGACCGCTTGCGTGCGTTGTCTGATGACCTCGTTCCGGACTCGGTCGCATAGCGTTATGCCGAGCATAGCGCGCTCCATGTTACGCTGTGTCACCTTGAGCTTGTGGATCATCCCAGCAGTCAATGTCCATGTCTCACATGCGTACGTCATAGCCGGTAACACGCACTGGTTAAACACTTTCGTTTTGAGCGATTGGGGAATTTCGGACTTCAACACGCCTTTCAACTTCCCGAAAGCTGCCCAGCCCAACTGTATCCTTCGCTTTATCTCTGCCACCATCGAGTCCCGACCGAGCTTTATCACCTGCCCTAGGTACGTGTACTCCTGCACCTGCTCTAGGGGTTGTCCGTCCAATGAAATGGGAGTCAGTGTGAGATCGGCTTTCGCCATAACCTTTGTTTTATCCATATTCATCTTGACACCGGTTCGAAGGGACGCGTGATACAGTTGCTCCAGCATGTGTTGTAGGTCTTCGGCAGATTCAGCAATTATAACTATATCATCAGCGTATCGCAGGTGATTCAGGTACACGCCGTCCACATTGATACCCTTGCCACTCCAGTCCAATGTTTTGAATATATCCTCCATAGCGTTGGTGAATAGCTTAGGGGATATAACGTCTCCTTGTCGGACTCCTCTTTGGACTGGTATGGGATCTGTCGGCTCTTTCAGCTGTACTGTCAATGACGCCGACCTGTACAAGCTCTTCAGGATCTGTATATATCGGTAGTCTATGTGACATCGATGTAGCGATTCGGTGACCGCCCAGTGTTCTATGGTGTCGAAAGCTTTTTCATAATCGACGAAAGCTAGATAGAGAGGCCTGTTGTATTCTTCGGACTTTTGGATGACCTGCCGAAGTGTGAAGATGTGATCGATAGTTCCAAAGCCCTTTCTAAATCCCGCCTGCTCCCTGGGTTGATGTTCGTCCAATCTTTGTGTCAAGCGTGTAGTCAGGATTCTGGAGAACACTTTATACACCTGGCTTAGAAGTGAGATCGGGCGGTAGTTTTTAAGTAGGGCCTTATCACCTTTTTTATGGAAGAGCACAACAATGCTGTTTGTCCAGTCTTTAGGTACTGTTCCCGTGAACATAACCTCGTTGAACAGCAGACTTAACTCTTTTACTATAGCCCTGCCTCCAGCTTTTAGTAGTTCCACAGTAATGCCATCCTCTCCCGGAGCCTTGAACTTCTTGGTTTGTTTTAGTGCTTGCTTCACCTCATACGTACTAATTTCAGGGATATCTTCCGTGTAGTGTCGCTTGATAGGAGCACGTTTGTCACTTGGAACAACGGGAGTAAGCTGTGGTGTGGTGGATGAGTATAGATCACTGTAGAATTTTTCCGTGATTTCCTTGATCTCCTTGATGTTACTTGTCGGGTTACCACTGGTATCCTTCAGGGTGTTTAAGTCGTTTCCTCCACTGTTTCGCTGGAACACTTTGAAACCCCGATTTTTCTCTATGAGCTCTTGGATTTCAAGAGTGTTCTTTTTACGGATTTCACGCCTGAGAGTCTTGTGAATTTTCCTATTGAGCTCACGGTGTGCATCGCTGTTGAAGTCATCGGCCGCTATCTTACGTCGTTCTTGCATCATGTTCTTCACGTTTTCTGGAAACCATGATGAAGATTTTGTTACTCTTACGAAATGCTTCTTTGCTGTATCAGTCAAGATCTTTGTAAATCGGCTGTATTTCGCTTGGAGGTCATCCTCGCAATGTTCAATCGCTGTTCTTTCCAAGGATCCTTCAAGAGATTTCTCAAACCTTTCGTTGGAGCCCTCCGGGATATACAGCTTTCCAAGCTTTTTCCGTACGAGTTTGGCTCTTTCCAACTTCGTGTTCAACATGATCGTTCCTCGGACAAGTCTGTGGTCACTACCTGTTTGGAAACGATTGAGCACTGTGACGTCAGTGAAAATGTGCCTGTTGTTGGAGATAATGAAATCTATCTCATTTTTCGTATTTCCTCCCGGGCTTACCCAAGTCCATTTTCTTTTGGGCTTCTTCTGGAAGAACGAATTCATGGCAAATAGGTTGTTAAATATAGTTGGCAAAATATAGATACGTTTGACTATTCTCATGGGAATAACTGCAATCTAATCAGTATTCTATTGCCAAAGACGTAATATTAATTGGAAACCATGACCTAGTAATGTTTTATCTTGCAAACATTAGAGTATCCGCCATTATTGTTTTTTTTTTAATATCACACCTTTCAACCGTAGGGTGGTGACGCGGGCTGCCACATCCATCAAATAGCGAAAACCTGTGGAACATAATATTAAAAAATGACGGATATTCGACCTTTTGCAAATAGGACAGCTTGGCCAAAGAGAGTTCGACGTAATATAAAAACAAGTGGAGCTACAATGTTCTCAAGTAACTGGGTACATCAACGTGTTGACGCGCACGATTTTGTCCGGTAACGCAGGAGACAAGCGATCATATTTTGTTAGAAAAGTATTTTGTAATTAGTTTATTATACACCGTAAAAGATAAAAGAAAGATCTTTTTATAAACTGTTTTAAATCGTAAAAGCATTTTGTTGCCAAATTAACTTCCAAAAAGCTCTCAGTTTTTCTTAGTACTTGTAGTAATATATTATGCAAGTTTGTGCCGAAAAATTTTTTGAGCGCAATGTTGGATAATATTATTGCAAGTGACTGTACCATACATGACTTTTCGGTGTGGTATAATGCGTACCACTGAACGTTTTTAAAGCTTTTCAGCTTGCAAGTGCTAACCAAATTAATACGTAATGTCTTCCATCTTGACAAAACGCTAGAGTGCCACCTCAAAAATGTTTTGATGGACAATGAAACATGGCACTATAAAGCAATAATAATGCAATAGCTTAAGAAATAATGACTATATATGTGATTATTTCTGAGACAGCCATTGCTTCTCGTACTCGTATCTATGTAATACACTTGAGTCACGCACGGGCATGTAGGACCTACGTCCTTATCACCATTTCACACCAAAATCAATACAACAAACAGGTGACTCACACGTAGTTCGAGTTTGGCCTTATCAAATAATACCTACTTTTACAATGTTTGATTCACCCTTTGTTTATAGGTAGTTAGTCACAACATGTTTCAAATACGTGCAATATATGTTTTATTTACTTTAAACCTCCTAAGACCGTAATTGGAAAAGGTGAGATGGAAGAACATATTGTACTATATTATGGGTGATTCTGATATGTATAATAAAATAAGACCGGACGTGACGTAATGTATAAAGCTTGGCAAATTATATTGTTAATATTAATTAGGTTCGATAAAATTTCATAGTGTATAAATATGATTTATAGTATTGTACGCCTGACACGGCTGTTGTGCTTCCACTATTTTATTTATTATGAGAACTTTTGTTAACACCACAATCTCACAATAAATGATTTATGAATTTTCTAATGTTTCACAACTCCAAAACGGATTTAATATTGACTGTTGCAAAACGATTTTTTTATTATATTATATATGTTTTGTATTGGCACAGTCACACAGGTCATAGCTTTTTTAGTTATTTGAAATCGTTGGTTACTAGAACTAATACGCGGGAGCCCAGCAGATCCTAACTTCTCTTTTCCTTTGGTTAGGGTGACGGCACCAATGATGGACACGTTTAGCTGACAGGTACCAATAATGGACACTTCACTCTTATTGATTGTTCCAAAACAAATTAATTACCCTTATCTTTTGTAAAATAAGAATCAAGTGTCCATTATTGTTGCCCGGTCCATTACTGGTGCCATCACCCTAGGTACTTAATAAAATAACTAGCATTTAAACTGCTGAACACAGGGACTGGTTTGGAACTTGAACGCACGATCTTCGATCACAATAAAGTACAAAAAACGCATTTTAAATATGTTATTTGACAACAAGGTAAACCTTTATATGTTAAAGCCATGGTATCAGTGTCTGTCATTGCCTAGGGCCTGAAGGGACCGATTTCAATATCTACTAGCGTAATTTATATGTAATCTTGAACTCTGTCGGTGGTTCATAGCGAGTTATCAACTCTAAGACGAGATTTTGTAAGGTCTCGTCGTTTTTTTTTTTGTTTAAATTAATGATTTATAGCTACAGTTATTTGAACCTTATCTTCGTGGTGGTAGGGCCTCGTGCAAGATCCGTCCGGATCGCCACGACCATCTTATCCTTTAACCTACCGCCAAGCAGCAGTATTTGCATCATTGTGTTCAGGTATGCGGATAAGAAAAGGTGAAATTACTAACAAAGAGGCATTTCATTTTAAGGTTGGCAACGTATTCGCGGTTTAGGGATTGTGGTCTTGAGAAAGCAAATGTCGTGACAAAGACAGGTGACAGGTGACATTTCAGTGTAAATCGCGCAGCTTATATGGAAACCAGTGATGCATCAGCGTGTTGACTTTGCAATGTATACCGAATTGTCACCTGTCACATGTCATTGTCAAGATGGTGAAATAGGGGGCAGGTAGCTTGTACCTATTCGCGTTCGACATCTCCATGCCATTATAAAATAGCATAAATTATTAAACACTAATAATATGAATAACGCTACGAAGCTATCAGCTCTACAAGGTGCTTAACGGATCGTACAGATAAGTTATCAGGAGGCCGATAAATAAAGAATATCGATAGCCGCTCTATCATTCAACGACGAAGCACGAGGCACGGCACTAGTTTAACTTGAATTATTTATTTGACTTTGGTGACTCAGGTGACTCATCTGACACAGGTAAGACGTAGTTAGTTTCTATTCTCTATTACTCATTAACTATCTTATATTTATAGATATTTCGTAGATATATGACAAAATAGTTGTAAGTGTGGGAAATAAATTAATTAATTAATTTATTTATTTATTTTTATGGCCCTCGAATTACTAAAAGTAAATTCGTTCTTGTGAATTGTGTAGTTTTGCCAATTTTGTTATGGCTTGAGGTTTATAGGGCATCTCAAATTCAAAATGTAATTAATCATGGGACAACTTTAAATAATTTTCTATCCTTCCTTCTTCCAGCTTCATCTGAATGACGGATTAATCAATGGGCGGCCATATATGTACGTGTTATTACTATTGAAATCTATTTAGCTAGGGCAAATATTGGTAAAAGTGCACTATCACCGCTCTGTACTTGATTGCAGCCATTTAACTATTCTTTTCCGTAACCGAAGTTATTCAAAGAAAGTATTGTTTCCAGCGATGCCTCCCCCGCATTCTATGCCTTGTGGCCCGCATTGCGGGACTTACTGCGCGCCGCACTGCTATCTCCGGCGGCCGTTCCCGCCGCCTCATCACCATCCGCCGCCGCATCATCACCACCCGCCGCCGCCGCCCCATCACCACCCGCCGCACCACCACCACCCCCCGCCGCCCCCCTTCCACCACCACCCCCCTCCGCACCATCATCCGCCGCCCCCTCCACCCCATCACCATCATCACCATCCCCCGCCCCACTGGCGATAGACCGTTACACCGAAGGACCTTCAAGCTGTGATATACTTTCAAATGTTACCCAATTATTACAAGGATCTGCGATTTTAGCGATGATTGATAAACAGTTTTATCTCACTTCCAAAATGATTGATTGAGACGTTGTTATTGATAGGTATATAAGTATTTTTTCGTTGTAAGCCAAATGTATTAAACGCATATTTTACTCAATGCCTTGTTTTTATTTCGTACATAATTTATCTTCATTGTACCCCTCAGTGTCTTCTGCCTTCCGCCTTAGAGAAACGCTATGATATTTAAATCTTCGTAGGTACGCTTATAAAGTTTCAAAAGGAAGTCAGCGTTAACAAACACAATCTGAATCTATTTAAAGCTGGGGTGAATAGGCATCTTCTGGGTGAGCTCGCTTCATCGTCGACGAAATCTTTGTCTTGCAATCTAGTCTAGAGCAAACCCATTATCAAATAAAAACAAACTTGTATCGGTGAACAAAATAAAATAAAGGTTTACTTTTGTCTGTCCCTTAACGTATGTCCCAAATTGCTGAAGGTGGAAACTGAGGAACTACAAGTGCATGTTACAGTGCATTGAAGGATTATTAAAAACCAAATTCAACATTAAGAAACTGTGTCATAGTGGAAGATAATTCCACGGGAACATAATCGCGGCTATCTAGTATTCTTATAATTCAATCAACGGCAGGCATAGGCAGTAATTATTTCATCGTTTGCCCTCAGAGCGAAGTACGAAACTGTGAGCCAAACAGCGTTCTTATTAAGAAAGTTTTTCCTTAACACGATTATGTCCGCCAGATGTGTTGGATAGTGTTCGGCGAATATCGCGGGGGCGATAAATCCGCTACTTGCGCACATGGGAATAATGGACTGACTTATAAATTCTTTCATAATCGGCCTTGTGCGAATGCGATGCAATCACTCACCCGTGCCAATATATTATCTTCCGTCCTTCATTACAGAGTGGTTCTTGGGAAGAGTTTTGTTGTGTGCGTGGACTGATTAGGACAAACTCGTCAGTGTGGGTGTTAAGGGACGTTAGCGCATGGGCCACGTGGGCTGCGTCCTCGATATCGGGAAATCACGAAGCCTTGGCACAGAATGTGTCAATTCATCTGGTTTCTACAATAGTCTATCCGTTTGAGATCTTTGAAGTGACATTTTGTCGTTGCTTTATCAGTATAATTTGGTACTTATTATTATGCTGGTTTTAAAAACTAAATATTATGACTCTAACAAACCATTCATTGTTGTGATGCTGAAAAATACAATTACTAACTACATTAATCATGTGCCTACTTAAGATTATAAATGTACTTACTCGTAGTTCAGTAGATATGTTATCTAAATCTCGTAAAAATACTTAAATAACAAAATACAATTCTTATCAAATATTTTGTTAATATTAATACCCTGTAAAAATTGAATAAATAATCGCACTTGCTTTTAAAACCGCTTTTAAACATATATTTACTTATTTTTATCCTGTAAGTAAAAACAGTTTTCAAAAGGTAATCAACGGGCGTACAACATATAAAAGAACTCGAGCGGGCACCAATATACGCTCTTAAGAGGGAAGTTCCCAAATGATCCTAATTGAAAAAAGTAACCTTTTTCATTGGAGTACCCACGTCCTTTTCCCGCTTTCTTCCCGAGGAGTTGGTAGCAATGTTACTTAAAGGTTCTTTCGGTACCTAATGCTCCTAAAACAGATTCATCGAAACGCTGAACAAGTTTCTAAGACGGTAATTCAATTTCGAGTGTGTTTCAGGTACCAAAGAAGATAAACTTATCTTTATGTAAATATTTCAAAATTATAAGACCTATTTACATAGGTAGGTATGCACTCAACGAAAATGAGTATGCCTACCGTGCCCAAAGAGTAGAATTGACTTAGTGTTTAAAAAAACAAGCTTTTTATTGGGATTTATAGTCCCAAAAAACCGTCACAATAGAGGTACAACCTTATTTCGTTTATTGGCAATATTAGAATTTACTCGTTCGATTTCTAAAAGACTGTGCTTGAAATTCGTTGCTTAAATTTGATATACGTAGGTACTATGTGCATAAAAATAAATTCAGACAATCCTTACCTAAATACATGTTTATACCTGAGCAAAACGATATAACGGTGATGGGTGCCGGGGGTATCCGCATCATTCAATTTATACGCCACACGGAATGTCTTTTAACCGTTGCGTTAAAATAATGAACTCGATATCGCAATTTACTGCAGCCAATCGCCATCAATCCCGCGGACGGAGGCCTAAATAGTAAACACGTAACATCACTTTGACGGGGGTAGTTACGTGAGTTACGGTTATGGCTAGCTCACTTCCCGCGCGCCCTTCAATATCCGGCGCACTCCGAATGCACGCCATGACAGTTTTTTGGCAAACTTTCAATTTTAATGGTTAATATGCAACGGTATTCCATTGTGTCTCAAAATCATTTTAAATTAAGTAACAAGTGTCTTGAACATTCTTTGTCTCGAATCGTTCTTTTGAACATTCATCAGTACCTAGAGCTCAAAGAAATGGAATTTATGTCGCAACGACTCATTAATCTAAATAAAAGTAACGTAAAACCGGCGTCTCACATTTCTATTCATTAAATAAATTAAATTTTCCGAAACGTCTAATGACGGGGACGTTTATATTTCCCGCAAAGTGGTTCAGCAGGAAAAAACATAGGAAACGTCTCATTGCCTCGTTAAATTAATGTTTACTGTAACGAAATAGCGGAGAAGAATATAAAAGCGTAAGTATTCGTGAATTAATCAATTGTTTACCGTTGTTGTTTTATATATTTTAGTAGATACAAACACCGTCCTTCGGTACACGGCGGTACATCCGCCTTGTTTAAAGATTAAAGTTTCACCAGCGACTGTAGCCGAGAACGGTACAACTTTGATTCGATTTCGTTTTTCTTATTTGTTAGATATGTAGCTGGGTTCTGGGTTCGTTTACGATCCACGAAAACAACTGCTTTAACAGCCAGCAAAAACCAGTAACGAGTAAGTAACCCAGGCAAAGCTGTATCTGGTTTATGGAATAAATGAGTTTTAACTTGTAAGTAAATGAAAACAGTTTCAAAGATTTTTTGCTTGGTGATAAGCAGAGCGCAATGTTGTTAAAACTTTCTTAAGCGTGGTAATGAACTAGTCGTCAAGAAACAGTTTGCAACCAGTGACGATATAAAAAACTGTAAACTTAATGTAAAATAAAGTAAAGCCTTATTATTATACATCAGAAGTTAAACAATGACAGGTGAAAAGTGAAAACTATTAAAAATATAGTTATTTAACAACCCCATGGCAAATATTGCAACACATTCGTTTTTTTACAATGACATAAGTCAAAAGTTATTTTTGTATTAATTTGACTCTTTTTTAAACATCACTAACGTGTACCAACATCAGATCAATGTCACTATGTCAGATTAAAAATAAGAACATGCAAACCGATAGCCCACATTGATTTAGGTAAATCCTTCAAACCGAGGCCGACATTTTAGCGCCTAGTTACTCTAGGCGGCAAAAACCATATCGTCTTTGATTTGTTACAATATTATTGTCTACATTATGATAGTAACCGACAGACAGACATGTAATACACACTTTCGCATTTATAATATTAGTATGGATATATGGAAATATGGGTATAGATTAGTATGGATTTAATTCTAAGACATGTTGTAAGCAAGTGGGATTTTCCTTTAGAAGGAGCAAGTTACAACTAACGGGTTAAAACCTCACGTATTATTGAACGACGGCAAAATGGTGGCTAACTGCATCGTAATAGTATAAAGTATTTTGAATTTAATGTGTATGTATGTATGTATGTAAACTCTTTATTGTACAAACAGAAAATAACAAATCAAAAATAATCAGAATCAAAAAAGGTATGTACAAAGGCGAACTTAAACTAACTTAACTTAATGTGCCTGTTATAGACTACAGAATTCTACGACTGCTACATTGCTGCTTCTTTGGCATTACATAATTAGGTGTTTACTTGACTACCAAAGGAGAATAACGCTTTTGATTTACATAAAAAATATATGTAAATATATCCAGGCATTGATATCAGGGGATAATTTCACATAAAAACATAAATTGACCTACTCACAAACTAAGCTCTAGGATTGTACTTTAAATACTAGACCACGATAAATATTCTTACCTATGTTGAGAAATACACAGAAAAAATTGCTCATCCATCACACAAATGTTTTACCCATACTGGGAATAGAACCCAGGACTGCCAGTTCCGTAGGCAGGCTCACTCCCAAGTAGGCTAAGCGCGTCATCAAACCTAGTTGGTAATGGCCCTACCCTACCTACAAATATAATTAATAATGTTTGTATGTATTTCGACTTATTTTCGTCTTAGCATAGTGAACGTCACTGGGTACTTTAATTTAAAACAAATGTAAAACTGGGCCCGTAGTCGACTCGGTAAAACCTGCCTTTGACGTGTTATTTACGGGATTGTTTGTAACTCGGCCGCCATTACTGTCAAATAAATAAGAGCTAACAAAATGTCGACAATACGGAAACATGTCAGAATTAATAAGGGTTTACTGTGTAGAACCTCAGCCCTAGTCTTTATTGAACTAGGTAAAACAATATTGCTTTTAACGTGTTATGATATTGTTTGTTACTCGGCCGCCATTACTGTCAAATAAATAAGAGCTAACAAAATGTCGACAATACAGAAACACGTCAGGATTAATAAGGGTTTACCTTGTAGAACCTCAGCCTTAGTCTTTATTGAACTAGGTAAAACAATATTGCTTTTAACGTGTTATGATATTGTTTGTTACTCGGCCGCCATTACTGTCAAATAAATAAGAGCTAACAAAATGTCGACAATACGGAAACACGTCAGGATTAATAAGGGTTTACCTTGTAGAACCTCAGCCTTAGTCTTTATTGAACTAGGTAAAACAATATTGCTTTTAACGTGTTATGATATTGTTTGTTACTCGGCCGCCATTACTGTCAAATAAATAAGAGCTAACAAAATGTCGACAATACGGAAACACGTCAGGATTAATAAGGGTTTACCTTGTAGAACCTCAGCCTTAGTCTTTATTGAACTAGGTAAAACAATATTGCTTTTAACGTGTTATGATATTGTTTGTTACTCGGCCGCCATTACTGTCAAATAAATAAGAGCTAACAAAATGTCGACAATACGGAAACACGTCAGGATTAATAAGGGTTTACTGTGTAGAACCTCAGCCCTAGTCTTTATTGAACTAGGTAAAACAATATTGCTTTTAACGTGTTATGATATTGTTTGTTACTCGGCCGTGATTACCGTCAAGTAAATAAGAGCTATCAAAATGTCGACAATACGGAAACACGTCAGGATTAATAAGGGTTTACCGTGTAGAACTCAGCCCTAGTCTTTATTGAACTAGGTAAAACAATATTGCTTTTAACGTGTTATGGTATTATTTGTTACTCGACCGTGATTACCGTCAAGTAAATAAGAGCTATCAAAACGTGAACAATACAATAACATGTTTTTTTTAAATCAAAAGTGTGTTTGGGTTTGACCTCAGTCACACATGCTAAATGACGACAAGGCCGGAGGCTGTACACGCATACCCAGAAAATGTCTATTCCCTTTTGCCTTGACAACACCTAGGTTATATGATTCCGGGAATACAGACGAAGGGAGAGCGTTCCACTCGTGCGAATAAGAAATGACGCAGCAAACCTAAGTCAATATTGTATTATCGTGTAGAATAGCCATGGCCATTTTTATTTTGTTATTATATAGACGACAACATCGAAACAAGCCGTCGGGTTTTCTAGGCTTGCTTTTTGTTAGACTTGTTTAAAAAATGACCTCATTGTCTGCTAACAATGCATGCAGGATTGCGAGCTAAGGATAGTAATTTCAGAGCAGAAGCAAAAGGAGCCTCGCACTTAATTAAAAACTTCACAACAGGTTGCTACCCGCTGCGGAATGGAAATCGTTACAGCTCTACAATAAAAGCCATACGCTTAAAATTCATGCAATAAGTGCAGTGGCAATCGGACTATGCTAGGCAGAGCAGCGATTTTGGTGATAGTTTATAATGGGTGCCTTTTTAAACGATTAAAAATGAAAAAAAATGATTGTAACTCAACCCAACATAAATCGTTACCACTACTGAAAACAGAGATCAATGTAGCCAAATTTCGATCAGGTTTTTGGTTTTAACCTTTAGTTAAATCAGTTATAAATAAAGTAACAAACACATTTATTCGTGACATAACAAAGGACAGAACACACAAGAAGAGTGTAGCCATGAAATGGTCCTAACTCAGCGTAATGCCGTTACCACAGTGCTGGTCTCCCGTTGGGACCATCAGGTGAAACCACGGAAAGAGAAAAGTAATGAATTGAGAAAAGAAACGTATATTCACACGCAATGCAGCCCTCCACAATCCTACTAAGTGGAGTAGTTCTTGATTTATTAGTGAGACACCTTCCAGTGAACAAGAGCGGATCCAGGTTTCGGTTTAGGACTATCCTGTCACAGTCTAAGGTCACAGACTAAGTACCAATTTCACCAAACGATGTTATCCACTTAACAGACGATTAGAACGTGAACAGTTGTCAAAATGTATGAACTAACTGTCGATTAACATTGATTAACATTTAAAATCGTTTGGTGAAATCGGTACTTAAACTCTTGCTGCCTTACTTATATTATAAGCGTGGCATAACCGTGGGGTAGCTAAACCATTTATGCGGGTGGTAGGACCTTGTGCAGGGTCCGTCCGGATCGCTGCCATCATCTTATCCATTAACGTACCGCCAAACAGCAGTGTTCGCATTGTTGTGTTCCCGTTTGGGGATAAGACAGCCGGTGAAATGACTAGCATAGAGGCATTCCATCTTAGTCCTCAGGGGTGGCAGCGCATTTGCAGTCTTAGGATTGCATTGCAGTCTTATGAATACGAATGTCTATGGGTCACACTTTCCACTTACCATCAGGTGGCCTGTGTGCTCGTTTGTCTTCTCTATGGCAAAAAAAAATATATAAAAAAAAAACTTCGTCGCTATCTGTCAAATTCAAAAGTCACAAGTACAGATAAGAACAAAGCATGTTTTAGCTACCTCAGGGGGCCTAATATAGCTGCGTTTCTCGCGTGATAAATTTTGGATAAGGTATCTGTCACCTTCTGACAGGTAAATAAGTACACGTGTCAAAAAGTGACGGATGCTTTATCCACAGTTGACACGCGATATAGACGTAGCCATACTAGGCCCGCAGGATTATGCCACGTTGTAAGTAAGGCGGTTGATGTTTAACGTACGCATTTTAAAGTGTTTATTAAACTTGTAAAGTAACAAGGCTCAGGGGAGTCCGAGCGTGAAGGTGAACTCCGGTTAGCATAAGTAAGTATACTAACCGCGGAAAGATGCTCTTTTTTTAGTTCACCGGCAGATGGCGGTGCTTATTGAACATTAACTATTACCCAAACGCGTGGGAGTTATTAGTTAAACCGTATTGTAGTATGCAGAGCGGGCTGCCGACATAATTGTCTCAGTTCGGCGGCGATATGCACGCGACCGCAATATAGTGGTTGCAGCTCGGCGACTATTGATCAAACATTATTATTAGCACTTAATTACGAATTCCGTAGTGTTTATCCCGCCCGGCGCCCGATGACGCCACAACGAGCGCCTGCTCTGATTTGTAACAACTATGTGACAATAGAAGATTGTAAACTCAGTATAATCACTTGTAAAAATACCTAGTACCTATGTTAAATTGCCAACGTTTAAAGAAATACAGGGTGAGAAATTCAAATAGCTCAGTATGGAAAAATCCAATTAGTAGGTATTATATTTAGTACAGACATTATTCTACTAAGTTTGATTCCTGGGAGTCTGCTCGACAAAACCGTATTATTTTTGACCTGGTTGTCGTATTACAGGAACGGCGACCTTGCAGTCTTAGGATTGCAGTCTTAAGAATGCAAATATCTGAGGGTCTCACGTGCTCGTTTGTATTCCCCAAGGCATGAAGAAAGAGAAAAATAAGAGCTATTGTAACATTAATAACATCAAAAACGCCAAAAGCAATATGGTTTTACCTAGTAGAATAGGTTGATTTTTCTTAATCGTAAAATGAACGATATGGTTCCTGAAAAATATCCATATCTTATCCATTCCTAATTCTCCGTAGTTCCCCACTCGGATTGCTCACCCTGTAAACTCGAGTCGGAAAGTGATATTTCGTTTATTCCTAGAAAAATCTCAAAGCGACAAAATCTAATAAGGATTATTAAATTTCCTCTACAAGAGTCGCGGCTTTCTTCTTAAATTTTAATAAAATCATTTTTCACGCGCGCTCCGAGCACCTGCATTATGCCGAGTGCCGGCACTCGCGGCTATAACAATCGTCTAAGCAGCTATAAAACCCGATCCAACCGCTTTCTGGTGCAAGAAGCACCATCACTTTTCTTGAAGGCTTTCGAGCGTTCAGCGGCTACAGTCAGAAACAATTTATCTGCCGGTACAGTCCATCTCGCTGCACTCGAGGTGTGCAATTATTTTATGCAAAACCACGGGTTCATTTCAACAAAAATGTATTCCGTTGCATACAAGCGCGGTTTACTCAGGGAAAAGCGATCTTTTATTCGAGTTTATGGTAAACACAGTTATGAATCTTCCTTTTTTCTTTAAAAAAAAAAACGGAATGGAGTCGTATCCATAAAACGAGCCGTTGGAAACCCCTTATCTTCAAATACTGTATTAAAGCAATTCGTTGATAAAAATAAGAGATAGCAAAATAACTTGGTCTGCCGCGACGCGACCGACCGTGGGAAAAGTCGTTCGTCTCCGACCCTTCTGTAGTTTTTGTTACCTATTGCCGCTCGGGCGCCAGGGTTGCGTCAATGCGCTCGACGCTTAATATCTACGCACATGATCAAACGCAGTTACGGCGAGATCCCGGCTATACCGGCTCGGTCCGTGCTGTGCCGACGCACGATATACTTTGTTCGAAGGCGAACTACCTACTGTTTGTATTGTGCCACTTTCAAACTGATTAATACGGTATACCAACCTAGACGAAATATCGAAACATGTTGTTTAATAAACATAGGTTTATCGCGCTAATACATTAAGATCAAGCGTCCGCGTCCGCCGCGCATTTTCGCTGCAAATGCGAATCTAATGCCTCTATAAATCGCCCCTCCCGCGCCCCTAAGCCCCCCCAGCAGTGCCGACTGAAATTAGTATCGATTAGCTAACGAGAATTTCAATCTGAACCATCTTAAGATTCTCTAATTTTCTGTCTCTCGGTACAATGTGGTAAGATGAGGTTAACTGTACTTTAATAATGTGTTTAAATCACACGCTAAAAGATGACTTTTAACGATTGTGAAACTGCGTTAAGTATTATTGAAGCGGATAAATAATTTAAGGATAAGGAACCGTAACCGCAGTGACGTGCTCATGCTTATGTGTCACGTTTGTAAAGCAGCCTGTAAACGCTCAAATAAATTGTCAAATTTTAATTTGTCAAATTTTACGTGTTTGCACGATTTCATCTAACATCAGCGCACACGTACCAACAAGTTTGTCAAACAAGATTTCACTTTCAAAACAGTTTTCGCCGGAAGTGATGCCCCGACGCTCAGATGAGTAACGTTGACAAAGCATTTCTTGTATTGACTTTGGCAATGTGTATAAAATAGAAGAAAAGAAGACGTTGGACACGAGAACGTTTAAAACTCGGCAAAAATGGCGAGTTTGTTTAACAAACATGACTGTACACCTTCAAACAACTTTCAAATATATTTGACAAACACGCCGTCAATCAAATCTTTCAAACAAACAATCAACCACGTAGTTTGCTTGACAAAGACGTCAAATATGACCACAGACTATCAAATAATATGACAAACACGTAAAATTTTACAAATTATTTGAGCGTTTATAAACTGCTTAACGCATACCGTCCACACCGGATCCTACAAAGAGCTGACTCGGTGACGCATCTTTTACGTCACGTTCTTAGAAAATTATACAGCATTCTTATAGGCGCGACCACACCAGTTGACGTCAAACTCGCAAGTGATACAGCATGCCTTAAAAACGTAACGCATACGTCACGTCACTGCGTCAGCGTATTTTGAGGAGCAGTATCATAGAATGCGACACAAAATCGTAAATAAGCTTCATTTACCTTGCATAAACACATCAAAGCTATTAAAAATGCGTTATTCAAGAATTTCGCCTTGTTTAATTATAATCTGCGGAACAGATTAAACAAGTAATCCCAAAATCATAATGGTTGTCACAAGTTTAGATTGGGTCTGATCGCGCGCGCCTCCAACAACGAGAACATAAATACTTGATTCACGGTAAATTCGGGGCTAACTTGAGGCTTGAGGTTCGCAACTTGTCGTCAGTTATCTCGAGACCGAACCAGCGTCTGCTTTTAAGATAATATTAGTTCCTAATGGCCTCCGCACGAATATACCAGCCATAATGGAACTAGCTTATCGACGCTAGACGCGGTATTCAAACAGGAGATTCTGCTTACACAGTGAATTACAATATCATATTACGTTCCGTTAGTTCAATTATTTTACTCTTTTACTCTAGTCTAGTCTTTGCTTAGTCTATTCCAAGAATGTATGATTTTCTAGTTCTGTTTAATTTTCTTATACAGGGTGGAAGAGGACAAGCTTCCTTTCCGAAAATACTGTATCAGACTATAAGTGAAATAAAATCGATTTGTGTGGTTAATAAAATAAAAATAAAAATAAATTATAGTACGATCATGGGACCGGGATGTGTTAGGGTTGAACCGATAAGTTTTTGCATTAAACTTTAAAAACTTTACTAGAAAATGGTTACAGGTATTATTAGCATAGTTTCTCGGATAAAAATATAGTCTTTTATATACATTATCTCCCATTTTCGAGCGGGGCCGCCGTCCCTTTCCATCCTGTATCTTTAATAAAGTAAATGATAATTCAAAATTTGATGCATTCTGACTCATAAAAAACCTTTCGTAATGATAAACACAGTGTTCTAGTAATAAATTTTATTTACGAATTGTGCACTTATCTCGTAACGCTAAACGAGATGGGGCTACGCGCTACGGGGCGGACTGCGGCGCTACGCCGCTACGTGCTGGCGTCGGTGGGTCGCCCGCTGCGCTTTCTACCAAATTAAATTTTAATACATTTCCAATACTTATCCGGCATAGTGGTTTTGTGGTTTTCTTGAAGCAGATTTAAAATGGAATAAAACGACGTTCAGGGGCCTTAATCTACTTTGTCTTTACACCTATAATATTGTCATCGTATTGTTTAACTTCCCAAGTAAATAAAGGCTATCATAACGTAAACAATACGATATGTCCCCGAACCCGCTACCAATCCTTTTATAGCACGGCTTTCTGTGTGTTTCTATAACCTCGTTTCTATGTAACATGAACGACAAATATATTATCCAACGCTAGTGTATCTTAGACAGCCGATGGCTCACACATCCTAAGGGTATATTTAATGTGGTAAAACAATATTGCGTTTGTCGCGTTATCGTATTGTTTTTATCTCGGCCGAAAATACTGCAAGTACATAAGCGCTAACGTAGCGTTAACGATACGACAACACGTCAAAAGCAATATCGTTGTACCCGTGTTAAATAGGGGCCCAGTGCCAGCAATGCTACGAGTGCTACGCTGTAGCCTGTAGTAGCATTTTTCCGAAATGTAGCGAAGATCTGCTACGACCCGATTATCGGGTTGAATCGAGTCGTTGGCACTAAATTTGTTAACACTTTGACTGCCTAGTACTAGTTGGGTTCTTCGTTTGTGGGCAGTTTTCGCTTCACGTGGAATAACGCTAAATTTGGGTACGTAGCGCATAGCGTTACGTGACGTCGAATGTGTTAAAATACAAGCTCTGGTATCACGTAAACCATTAAAACCCTTTTTAATGGCTGGTAAAGTTCTTAATAGGTGCATTTAACGTTGATATCGCATTAGCGCAACCCATTTAAGAGGATTGTGAAGTGCCGCTAAAATCGCGTAGCTGTCAATGAAAATTCATACATATTTAGCCCCGGGTCACAACGTTTCTTCCTAAATCAAGTCCGATTTCCACGATTTTGATATGTTGTAGTTATTATAAAGATCTAGGTCTGTACGTTTCTGTTTTTTGTTTATTAAGTTTGTTTCATTATAAGAAGTTTTTTCTTGGAAAGAAAACTCACAGATTTTCGTGATATCTACAACATATTCAAAAATCAGACAAGGTTTAAGGGGAGAGAAACGTTATTGCATTTTGTATGGACACTTTTAGCTTCAAAATTTTCTTAACGCGTTCACTGCATCGACGCATATAAGCGTTCTCCTGACTTCCACCAAGTGCCCTCAATGCATATGTGCGTTGATAGAGTAGGAAAGCTCCGTATAAAACAAAAGATGTGGCACCTGGCGAAAGCTCGAAAAACAGTACTGGCAGTGAATTGACTTGTACATATTAAGAGCCTGAGATGTAAGTAAGGAATGCAATTTAACCGGTTATTAAATGGTTTTGTATGAAAATAACCGGTTGAAACCGGTTGTAACCGGTTATTTGCATTCCCTAGACGTCAACAATGCGGCAATGCGCGCGCCGTGAATTATTATTGTTAGTTTGTTAATATTTAACCCGCCGCCGCTGCAGACGCTAACAAGTTCCTTGGCATTAGTGCGTGGCGCGTGCGGCTTCCCACCGGCATCGACACGGGAAACGTTTATGCGTCGATATAATTAATATTAATTAATGTAATTAATGTAATGTGTTTAGAGTGTTGTGATGATGGGAGATGTCACGCTCATGGACATTAATATGGTAACCCATCATTTATCGATTTTCACTTCATCAATTGTATCATTTCATCGAACGCTATTTTGTACTAAAACCATTAAGTTCATCTTAAGGGAGACTAGGTTAAGTTACACTTATGATTACCAAAAAAAAACTCATGCAGCGAGAAATACCTTTTTAAATGAAAATTCTGTGTAATGATACGTTCCTTGAAAGGTGTTTCGATAAAATATTACGTACCCCATTAATGTAAGGTTATCAATGTTATCATACCCTTAGTAAAAGCAAAAAAGCAAGAATAATAAATAATACTTTTAAGATGACTTAAGATTTTAACTGGTTCTTCTTCTAATTTTTAGAATACTAAAACTATCATTAGTCTACAGTTTTTACAGTAAACTGTAAAGTACAGGGGCATAAGATAAAGTTGAATATATTCTATAGACCGATCAAAATTTGTTTTGATTTTGATCTCATTTCGTTATTACTTGCAAATTCTAAAAGACAAGCAATGTATTTATTATTTAATGTTAGGAAATCTAACATCCTAAATAGGAAAACTATGTGTATCTAAAACAGAACAAAAAATAACACTTTCTTTAATAAACCTAGGAGAATAACGCAGATTCAGGCAATTGTAGAAACAAAAGATTGATAAACGATTGACCAAAAGAATGACAAAAAGTAACGTAAACGAATATTTAATACAGTGCACTTCAAACGGGTGTTTACTGTTTTCTTCCTTTACTTTAATTTATGTTCACGCGACCCGACCTCTAAGCGGCTTACGAAACGTGGCTCGTGCACTTTGGTTCTCGGAACTTCAGGTATGGTATGGATGACGTATGGTGCTTCTATTAAAGAAAGTTTGAGTAGGAAATATATATCGCAAAATTAAACTTCTATTTATAAATACAACTGACAAGGTTAACTGGAAGAGATCCCTTAAAGGGATGAGTTCGCTTTTGTACATCCCTGTAATATTTTTGTTTTTGTTTTATAATTGTATTTCTTTTTGTTTGTACAATAAAGTGTTTACATACATACCTACAACTGTTTTAAGTGAGTTTTTGAATTCTGAAATTTATGTTCTAGATATTTCGGGTATGATGTTTACATTATTATTCCTTCCCTTAAGGTAAGGTAAGTAAGGTAGGTAAGTATACTTCCCTAGTTTAGTTATGTATAAAATTTATGATCAATAAGAGAGGTGGGACCGTGTGATGGGAGCAGGATACTGTCTTTTTGTTACTGGGTTTATGGCAATTTACATCAACATGTTACGAATATCAATCAATCAATGTTACGGAATCTATTACCATGTCTTTATGTTCGCGATCGACATTAGACGACACATCCAACAAATTTATTTCTCAATAACCTAAGTACAATACAAACTAAATATTACAGATTAAAAGTAAAATTACGGCAAATACTAAAATATAAAAATAAACGTATTTAAAACTCAGTTCAAAATAAATACGATTAAATGGATACTAAATAAAAATTACTTGACACTATAAATAAGATTAAGTCGACACCTATGGAGAACCCCAGCCGCAGCCGGCGCTAATCTGTGCCCGCGACAGCGCGCGCGGACTAACGCCGACAATACTGACACGAAAACATCGGTCACTTTTTGACACATATATAAGTAAGAGAGTGACAGATGCTTCATCCACATTTTGTCACGCGATAAATGCAGCCGTACTAAATCCACTAGAAAATAATGTAATGAGCATACGAGTAAGGCTGCGGCTCCACTGAGGCGGAGATGAGCGGAGCGGAGCGGAGCTGTCCCAATATTAACCAATAGAATCTAAACTAACGTGCGCAAGGCGCGCTCGACGTGACCGCATGCGCCTTCTATTGGTTAATATTGGCACAGCTCCGCTCCGTTCCGCCTCAGTGGAGCCGCACCCTAACGCTGACGAATGCGATTTTGACAACTGGGGGCCAAACCAAAATGCAAATAATAGGTACTAACGTTTAGGTGCCACGTGGTTAGCTGTCATCTCATATCTATAGATGAGACTCTATTTTCTAGGCCACCTGATGGGTAGTGGTCACGCCGTCTATGGACATTTGCAATATAAAGCCGGAGGCATCACCAATGAGTCTCCGGCTTGGAAAAAAAATACAACATTTTTAAAAGCCAAATTGTAAGTCTTATAGTAGTTCTACAAACCGATTAGAGCAATAGCTATTTTTACTCCTAAAACTACTAGGCAAAATTAACGTATCCTGTAATTTCGGAGAAAAGTGTAAAAAGCGTTAGTATTTGATTTTAAGTAATTTATTCGACTAAAACTGAAAGACATGATTAACGCACCGTTGTTAATTTTTTTTTTAATAAACGTAGTCGCTGAAATTCGAAATTGATAATTGAAGCTTAAACAGTGTTCAGTGAAACCTGGTTAATTTTAAGGTGTATCAGTATCACAGTAAATATTCTACAAAATATCCACTGCCATATAATTAGCTTAACTACTCACGCTATAAACACATACATAATTCATGAACCCACTGTCTGGACTTCAACCTTGAGGTACGGGGTCACAGGATTGTACTTGTAATAGAAAAAAAACACAATGCGTATATCCACGTAACCCACGCCCAGAAGATAAACATCGACCTAACAAAAGCAAAAATATTAGGTACACGTGACGCGATCGTAGAATAACGGGCGAGTGGCACGCACCACGTAGGAATTAAACTTGTAACACAAACGACGCCGTGGCGATATTGCCGCTCGTTTCGATGCAAAATGCCGCATCGCTGAAATATGCGACGCGAAATGAAATCATAAATTTCGGTAAATACGAGGCAAGAGGGCGTGTAGACACCGCAGAGGTCTCTCTAGCCGGAGTGCACTATGTAATTTCCTATTCGCCTGTTTCATATTTGCATCGGAAAAAAATGCTTGATCAAATATCCTTTACGAAAGAACTTATTGCTATTCGGAATTGTACGGCTAAAAGAGCACTCGAATAAATCTTGCTTTTTCTCGAGGGGTATTTCTTAACTCTCCTCTGAATTTACTTTTCAATGTCCTCGGAAAATAAATACGTAGCCGAGGAACAGTTTGGTCCAGACTGTCGGTGTATCTGTTGCGTTGTCGAAAATGCGAGCGTTTGCTGCCACCTGGGACATGGCGGTGTTTTTAAAATCTTGTCAAATCTTATTGAATGTCCTGCTCTAACTTGCTAGCCAGTAGTTAACTAAAAATACACTGTATAAAAAAAACTGTATGTATAGTTAGAGGTCGCGTGCGTCAGGCAATAGGAAAACGTATTTTATGTAGTCCACTTCATAAAATATGTATAAAAGAACCGGCGACCTACGGGCAAGACACGGCCAATCGAGATACGTTCATAATACAGGGCCTCTTCTCTATTCTAGGCGGTAAAAACAATACCGTCTTTAACCTTTTATGGTATGTTTTGAACTCGGCTGCCATTACCTACTGTCAAGTAAATATGAAAACGTTGACAATACTAATAACAGGTCGAAGACGATATGGATTTTACCGCCTAAAATCTCGAGGCAGGTGGAATACGTCAACAAAACTGAAAAATTTCTTTGCAACAAAATAACCAGATCTCTTTGCAAATAAAAGCAAATTATTCCCTATCATGAAAAATAATGGTGGGTTTCCACGACGGCTTTTATTTTCAAGACAATCCGGCCGAGTAAGCTGTTGTTACCGACTAAATAAATTGCTGGATTTTTTAAAGGCTTTTCGCGTTACTGTGATCAATGGGGAGGCTTTGCAGTTTGTAATAGGGGATTTTATCTGTCCCTCTCTACTACAGCTGACGGCATATACAGCCGTCCTGCTTTTCGAGCTCACGCGCTATTCCCAAAGCCGCGTAAGCAGTGGGTTGTCGATTCTTGTTAGCGATGGTTTCAGTTCTAAATTTGTTACGGCAACCGCTAATTTGATTGATTCGGTGTCGCTCTATCGTTGGTTGTTTTAACGAGAAACGAAGGTGATATTTACGTTCACAAAATGAAATCAGGATTTGCTTTTAACGTCAAACGGATTAATGATTGTAACGTATAGCCACGCAAGCATTTTAATTAAAATTGATAGTAATATCAGTATTGTCACGCTTTTGAAAAGACAATCCACGAAATCGAGTCCCGCCATTTAATTTGCGCTGTACGATGGGAAACGAAAGGTTTATTAGCGGGGCGCGCCTTAATACCATTTCTCAAAGCATTTCTCTGAATAAGATAATCAGAAAGCGCTTTCAAACCACAAATAATGCTGGTTTTTACATAAAAAATCCTCTATTAAATCCTAGTTATAAACCCAAACTTCCAGCCAAAAGAAACACCTAGTTTTAGGTGTTCGGTTCGGTAATATTAAAATGTATGGAACATGGGCTCTATTCTAAGTTAACCCTCGTACTGTCAATATTATGGCATGGTAGCTCTTGTTGACTTGACAGTAATGGGGGCCCAGAATAAAAACAATAGGTACGATAACATATCAAAAGCAACATGGTTTTTCCGAGCGGATTAGCCCCTGGGGCGTTATTCTACATACACCTTATTGGTATCGAATTGTCCACGTTATGATTGCTCTTATTTACTTAAAAATAATACGGGCCGAGTTAAAAACAATACGTGAGACAAATTAAAATATTAAGGCCCATGATGTGGTGAACGACACAAATAAAATTAACTTTGTATCCTATTACTGTGAGTGGATTTAAGCTTTTTTGTTATTTAACAGAGATCGTAACTTGTTTTATTCAGTCATCACAGAGTTTTAATCCGAAAAACAAAAAGTATATTCGTGTGCGTAGGGGTAGACCAGGGTAGACATATTGTTGTGTACAACGTGGATAAGTCCGGACACGACCGCCGTCAGTATTCAGCAGGACGTGTCAATGGGCATCCGCTGATGAATTATCGGGCTGCCAGTCCGGAGGGATTACCGCCGCGGGGTCGCCCTCGTTTGATTATCATTTCGTTACTGTTTGTCGTTTTTCATTTGGAAATTGAAACGTATTATTTCGTGACAGGTTGCGCTTCAAACCGATCTGTCGCTTAATCGCTTTAGCCACGCGTTTGGCATTGTGTAAGCTTTATCAAATAGTAGAAAAGAAAGAAAGAAATATACCCCCTTACTTATAAACGTGAAATAAGCTTGGAATAGTTTATGCCATGCTTTGTCCTTATCTGTAATTGGGACATTTGCATCTGACAGAAAGTGACAAAGCATGGCAACGTGAATTAATACACTCATTCGTAGCCAATTGTACCGTTATTTTCCGCTTTGTAGCAAAAACTGCCTACAACAGCGAACCTGCCTAGCACGTTGCTGGCACAGAAAGCGTTAAGGGGATTGTGAAGCAACGCATTGCGCTGCTGTTAAATGTTTCCATACAAATTAGCTCCGGGCGATAACCTTTCTAACCCCCTAAATCACGTCCAATTTCCACAGTTTTTGTTATGTTGTAGTCATTATGAAAGAGCCGTTTGTACGTTTCCGTATTTTGTCTTTTCACTTGTTTCTGCATTTTTGATATGGTCGTTTAATACCTATATGTTAATAATTGTCATTACGTCATTTTTGTTATTACAACTTTAACAGTTTAAGTATTCTATGCCACCCGGGATACCACACACATATTAATCGGTTTAGGGGTTTAGAAAATATGGTGGAAATAATCGTACATACATACATGAACCCTGAAAACATTACACTCCTTTTTTGGGCAGTCGTGTAAAAATCGTTAGAATCAGACTTGAATTTAGCGAGTGAGAAAGGTTATCGCATTTTTTATGGAAGGTTTCAGCTTCATAATCTTCTTAAGCAGTGGGGCGCGCCGTCGCAGACCGAAAACACTATACCGCTATACATTGACCGCATCCTTCGAGTGATTTGCGAACGCAATGAAGGACTTCCTTTAAAAAGCGTTCATGTATGAATTGTTAGTACAATACCCACTCGAGACATCTTCAGACAGAATTCGAAACTCGTTACAACAACAGCGAAAATTGGTATTTCATTTGTTATGTTGCGACGGCACTGAACCAATTTCGATGCCAAAAATAAACCAACCCCGAAGCATAGCAATACGCCTTTCCTCTTTTTATTTTCCAGATATAAAAACAGTTTTACAATGACATGTTTTAATAATTTAGAAATAGAACGCGGCAATTGCAATGGCGGCGCAAACAACACACGTCCACATCGCAACACGCAACTACAGAAATAACGTTATGAAAAAATAATCCAAGTTTTACACAAACAAACGAGCTGTGGTTATTAAATAATACCTAGCTGGGAGCGGCAGGTAGTAATAGTGAAGAATTAACGATGATGATAGCATTATTTTATAAAGGTTGAACTTTAATTTAAAGTTAAAAGTTTACTTTATATGTATTATATTAGCAACCCACCCGCGCTTCACTTCGGCTTAATGTAAGTTTTCTGTAACACCCGTGCATAATCCATTCCATTATTATACATAAATACTTTCTACTTGAATCACTCTATCTATTGATTATCCGCATTAATATCCAATGCGTAGTTTGATAGATCTAAGCATACATACAGAGGGACAAACGGCGGGGAGCCACTTTGTTCTATACCATGTAAAGAAAGATAAATAAATAATATCAGGGGACAATTTTATTCTACACAAATGGATCAAGACCCAAACTAAGCTCTAAATAGGCTTGTAGTATGAGCAACGATAAACTCTATTTATATGTATAGAAACATAGATACGAGGGTGGATTGAAAAGTTCTGAGCCTGGTAAAAAAAACTAACTGGCTCACTTTTTATAACAATTTTATTTTTCGACATAGTCTCCATGAAGGTCAATGCACTTAGTCCACCTCGCCTCCAACTTCATTATCCTATCAAAAAAAAAAGAATCTCTGAGGTCGTTAAAATATGAGTCTACTGCTTCTTGTACCTCCATATTAGTCGAAAATCTTTGTCCTCCCAAGTGTTTTTTGAGGTTTGGGAAGAGATGATAATCGGAAGGAGCTAGATCCGGCGAGTAAGGGGGATGCGGCAGCACTTCAAATCCACAATCATGTATTTGTGCCATTGATTTCGCCGAAGTGTGAACGCGAGCGTTGTCTTGGTGAAACAATACTTTTTTCGACAGCATTCCAGGTCTCTTTATTTTAATTTCCTTTCGCAGACGACGTAAAAGAGCACAATAGTACTCTGAATTTATTGTTTTGCCCTTTTCGAGATAGTCTATCATGATAACCCCCCTGCAATCCCAGAAAACCGAGGCCATTACCTTATTAGCTGACAAAATGACCTTGGCTTTTTTGGGTGGTGGTGAACCTGGTCTTTTCCATTGCCTGGATTGTTCTTTCGATTCTGGTGTACTGTGGTGGACCCATGTCTCGTCCATAGTTATAAAACGATTGAGAAAATCTTCGGGGTCACGTTGAAACATGTCCAAACAATCTTGGGAAATTGTAACACGTACTCGTTTGTTCTCGACTGAAAGCAGTCTAGGCACCCACCTGGCTGACACCTTAGAAAATCCAAGAACATCGGTGATGATGTTCTGTGCCCGCTCATAAGAAATACCCATTGCTTCCGCTATCTCCACAATCTTCAATCGCCTATCCTTCATTATCGCATATAATATTTTATTGACATTTTCATCCGTAGTAGCCGTCAACGGCCGCCCACTCCTAGGCTCGTCTTGAACAGTCTCCCGGCCACGTTTGAAATCAGCTACCCATCTTTTTATGGTAGCATACGATGGAGCAGATTGCCCTAATGTTTTGTTCATATCTTCAAATATTTGTTTTGGTGTTAACCCCTTCTTTTGCAAATATTTTATGACAGAACGGTGCTCAATTTTATCCATTACTTGAAAAATCAGTGACCTTATGTAGCAGTTCCAGCATAAAATGCAAAATTGTGACAAGAAAAAAACAAAAGATAGTGCATAATGGCGATTAAATATGGCACTTTTACCTGCTAGTATTTATTTGTTTTTTTTTTATTATATACAACCTTAGGCTCAGAACTTTTCAATGCACCCTCGTACCTAATACATAGAGCACATCCAAGACTCAGAAGCAAATACTAGCGCTCAGCACACAAATATTTATCTATACCAGGAATTGAACCCAGGACCGCTAGCTTTGTAGACAGGGTCCCTACCAATTACGTTAAATGCGTCGTCAAACTTGCATCTGTCGAAGAACCCTCAAATTCTCAAACGATTACGAAATCGTGTTACGTAAAATAAAGCGGTGAGGCGTGATTTCGTGGTTTGTGATTTTACAGTATGTCTGAGGGAAATAAAATAAGTAATGGTCGCCTGTTCTACTGATGTACTATAGTACTATATAGTATGTAATATAGGATAATCACTATCCTCACTGTCACGTCCGCCGATAAACATCCACTAATAGATTTAGGCGTTCGCCAAAGGCACTTTTTCTGTTTAATTGTTTACTTGCCGACCTGAAAACCTGATTGCCAAATCTTTTACGACTAGGCAACCAGCTCTTCCGCACTCTACATATTTTAATAGTAAAGAAAATAACGTTCGTTAATCATTCATCACCACTTACTAAATATGTGTGCTGCTTAGCAAAGCGCAACGTTCTAAAACTATCCTGATTAACGTTAAGCATCCAAATCAATTACGTCCGTAATCGAACCGGCTCGAGCGGCGCGAGCGACTCTACCTATTACCGGACTAATTAGCCGCCGTTGAAACAACCTGCGCGATTAAACATTCATATGGCAAAGTGCAGTTCGGTGTCGCAGACTGCAGCCTGCTTTTAGCTGTCGCGCTGCCCTGTCTGGCCTTTGAATAGACTGCCAGACTTTAAACCAGGAGCTTGGCTTCGGGAACTAGTCCAAACAACAGTGCCTAAAGCTACTGACATTACAAGCACCGCTATATGGCTGCAGACACACCTAGGTTTACTCCACAAGACATCTTTAGCCGTGGAAATAGTTATGTAAAATTCTGTGATACTTTACGACGCAATGCGACGTCACTCCTTGGCAGTTTTTGTATACCTTCGCAATTCTATCCGCGTAGAAAACGTTACGCGCTGTTCCCTTGAGGTTCCTAAGAGATAAAATGTATCTTATAATATGTTAATCTACTGTATAATCTTGTCTACCGTTTATGCGATATTAAGTGCCTTCATAACATCTAAACATCTTAAACGAATCACATTGTTTTACCTTCATTTTACATAAAAAAAATTATATATTGGTCCTTTTACACACACAATAACAATCACAACTCCCAGTCTAGAATAAGCTAGCCAGACTAAACTGAAAATAGCGACCTGTAAACGTGAAAATTGATTTTGACACATCATGCTATATCCGTGGCCGAGCGCAGAACCTTTTGTATAATGCAAAACCTATTTCCGGATTTCAACCGTCTGGCTTCTCAAAACTTATGACAATTGAAATATTGGTTTCGTATTTGTGGCAGGTTGACATTTTGACGTGCGATTTAAGTAAACCGAGTAGCGCAGAGTTTAAAATAAACGCCCTGTTAGATGTTCAAAGATATATACTTAATCGGCAGTAACAAGAGGGAGGGGAATGATCCCCTGAAGATTACTAGACTGCGAGTAACTTGAGCGCAACAAACGAGTTGCGCAAGTAATTTCGCTATGACCTCAGCCAGATGCGTATCAAATGACTTGCTGCTTTAAATACGTTTAGAGTCGGAGCGGGGAAGTTGGCGCTAGTTAAGTTCTTAGCGCCTAAGTTGTGTGAGGAAGTTGCCTCCTACAATCAGTATTGCGGCGAAGCCATGTATTATAAAACATGTGTTTGCAGACAACACATGCCGGAGATTCGATTTTAAGTTTTTAAGATGTTTTGCTTTTTGATTTCTATCATTGTATTTATATTAATATGTATTATCCCTGTTAGTACGTCTTCGTAATCCCCGTACATAAATTAATTGATTTCATAATAAGCGACGATGTTTCAAAGAACCATATTTTTGTTTTCTTTGTCGTGGAAAAAACTCCGCACAAAGTTTCAAGAAGTTCTCAGCCGAGGGATATTTATTTAATGACCTTACTTTCAATCCGCCGACGTCGTTAAAGTACTTGAATAAACTCGAAATTTCGGGAGAAAATGTCTGTCTGATGAATGACAAAGTTCCTGTTAATATTTAATATCTTTGATATTGCAGGAAATATTGCGATTATATCCCGCTGAGTGCCCTTTCTTACAAGGACACGGTTTGTTTTACGACCAAGAGTAATAGACAGTAACCATAACTTCGGTGCCCTGCCCGTCCTACCAGTTAATTTTATATAGGTAAGACTAGCTGTTGCCTGCACTAGTCGCGTTTATCGCTAATCGCGGTAAAAAGTACCCTAATTATTTCCATTCTCGGGGGTTTAAAGTCTTCATACCAAACTTCATGATATCGGTTTAGCGGTTTAGTCGTGAAACAGAACAATTAACTTTCTAATTTATAATATTAATATAGATTTCATAGCACGGGGTACGTATTTTACCACATTTTTAATCTAGGCAATAGGCGATGCCACTAAAAGGCAGTACGAGTACGAGTACTAAATTGACAACAATTACCACAACAGTTTGTTTTGTTACTTTTCTAGAGGTTATAAAAACCAGCTATCTACGAGGGCTGCTACTTATGTAACCGGAATAGAAAAAATAAACAAACGTACATGGCTAAATATGGTTTTATTGTTTTTCGAAGTATTCTCCGTGATAATCGATGCACTTTTGCATACGTTGAAACCAATTTATAAAGCACTTTTTCCACTCTGACTGAGGTATCTCCAAAACGTGCTGTCTGAACGCGTCGACGGCATCTTCACGGGTCGAAAATCGTTGACCACGTAATTTATTCTTTACATTTGGAAATAAATAGAAATCATTGGGTGCCAAATCAGGGCTGTAAGGTGGATGACCCGTTAATTCTATATTTTGACCTTCCAAAAATCGAGTCGTTTCACGTGATGTATGACAGCTGGCGTTATCATGGTGCAGAATGATTCTCCGTCGCTGGTTGTTTTTCCGTATTTTTTCAAATACTTCCGGCAAACAAATGGTCGTGTACCACTCCGAATTAACCGTTTTACGATTCTCTAGGGGCACTGTAGCCACATGGCCATTAATACCAAAAAAGCAGGCCACCATTTGCTTCAAGGTGCTTTTTGCACGAGTTACTTTCGTAGGGTTCGGCTCATTTTGAAACACCCACACCGTTGATTGTTGTTTAGTTTCGGGATCATACGCATAGATCCAGGATTCGTCACCTGTGTAGATATTATAAACAGCTTTTGAGTCACCACGGTTATATTTTTTCAACATTTCCTTGCACCATTCGACGCGAGCCTCTTTTTGATCCTTAGTTAAGTTGTGCGGGATCCAACGCGAACAAATTTTTTTCACAGCTAAGTGTTCATGTAATATCTTATTAATGCTCGTCATACATATGCCTATAGTCGCCTCTATCTCGCGATACGTAACATGACGGTCATGCATTATAAGTTTTCGCACAGCTTCAATATTTTGTGGTACAACGACCGATTTCGGGCGACCATCCTTAACTTCGTCCCTGAGCATACTACGTCCACGATTGAACTCACTAAACCAGTGATACACAGTAGTTTTGGATGGAGCTTCATCACCAAAAGTCGAAGTTAGTTGATCTATGCACTGTTGTTGCGTTAAACCACGCCGAAAATCGTAATAAATCATAGCACGAATATTTTCACGAGTGAGTTCCATTCTTGCAGCGAGATTAAAATTTAAACCCGCCAAAAACAAAAGACTAGCGTACATAAGAAAAAAAATATATAGCGGCCAGTATTAAAAAAAGTTCAAATTTTACCATGGAGGTCAGATATAGCGTTTAAAAATGTTGGAATCCTGGATTCCGGTTACCTAAGTAGCAGCCCTCGTATCACAGCTCCGATGAAAACATCCTAAAAATACCTACAAAACCTTTTGGGAAATCAGAGTAACATAGTAAGCACACACACTTAATGTAAACAGCCGCATAACACACAACAGCGCGTGTGATCCGCCCTCGAACTTCGGCGCATCGACAAAATACATATTTTCGCGTCGGTCTGGAGTCATTGAATGTTTCCTGCAACTTCCACTTGCAAGTCTTATTTTCATCGGAATGTTGTAGTTCGCCGGCAGACGCTCGCAACTTCCTCCCATTCCGACGACTCCACAGGCTTCAATACATTGTATACTTTTTGCTTTTTGAGTTTCTAAAACTTGTTAACAGAATTAAAGTCGGTTTATCTTGTCAATTTTGGAGGAAGTTTTTATTAAAATTTGGGCTTTTCTTGTCCCTTTATCTGTAAAAAAAGTCCATGTTTTGTGTAAAGTTTTCAATGGGCATGCGGGGTAACTTAATTAGGCCTCGCTAAACTAAACTCTCTCATCTAAAAAGGAGAGCTTTGCCAAGCGACGGGACATATTACAGGTTTTAACAGAAGTAACAGAAAATAGTGAAACAACGAAGCATAAACACATTAAGTAGTTCATCTTAGTCCTGAGCATCGACTAAGCTTAGCAATCTTAAGGCTGCAAATATCCACGTGCCACTAGCGACAACCACTGTCATCATTATCAGAGGAAGAGGAAGTATTCAGACCATCACTGTACTATTTATTGTACATATTCAACGGTTTTTTCCCGGAAACGCAAATTTGAAACATTGTTTTCCCCTTTACGCACGAGTTTCAGATAGATTGGTTTTTATCATTAACGGCGTTCCCCATTCTTTTTACCTAATGAGGACAAACATGAATCGAAAAATATCGTTTTTTTTTCAGCGATGATTCAACTATTTTATCTATAGCTTAGAATTATGGTCTAAAATGGTCAACATCATCGCTTGAGGCAGATCTCCCCTACATCCTACACATAAAGACTCATTATGTATGTTAAGTGGTTTATCTCTTAGATCCTCTCCTCCACACGTGGTAAAAAGCGTTAACGTAACTTTATCTTGCCAACAACGAGCCTTTTGTCTACGCCTGAACCGATCAATGAAGGCTTCGAGGGAGCTAAGATAATTAATTACGCCATAATGCGGCGGTAACTGCGCCCGACGCCGCTGCCGCCACTCCGACAAATCTCTATTGAATCCAGGTAATATGTTTTTGAATTACGGTCAAAATATATCAGGTTAATCCTTTAGGCCGGAGAGAGCCAAGTAGGTAGGCACGTTGCGCCTATCGACATAAATTGGGATTTTCAATTAATAAATGTGTTTAGGTACAAACAAAATAATAACAAATATACCTAAAGAACTCGAAAAGACTAAGGGCGAGTAAACTAAACTTAATTAAAAAAACTATTGCCGTGTAAAGAATAACTAGTCAAATCGAGGTATGAAATAGTTGATTGGTAATTTAGAATTGAACAGTCTATAAACAAAACTTAAAGTAAGGCTATACAGCCGAAATATATTCCCAAACCGCATGCAGCTCAGAATAGAAAATTCAAATTAAACTCGTATCGATCATTCGCGTGAAATCTGACGTGAGGTGATTGAGGGCCGCTTCAATAACTTGCGAAAAAAACGCTCAGTACCGTCGCGGGCAGAAGCTGCACAGTACATATTCATATTATGGGTTGGAAAAGTCGTTCATTACAAATTGACAGGTTCGTTTTCGTATCGTATAGAAACTTTAAGTACCTACTTTTTCATTGAATTATATTTGTAACCTCAAACTGTGTCAACCATTTCTTAAACTTCTACTCGTAATTACCGTATCGCATATTCAACCGATTCGAGAAATACTATAACCATTGAAGTTTTCAGTTGTACTCCCGATCTATCTAAACACATAAATCTATTTCGTGACGGACTGGGTGACAGACAACGCAGTCTAAATCGTTGTAAACCGAGGAGACTTGAATACCTATCTTTTGCGTAAGTACCCTAGGGAGGCACTAGTAAAGATATTTTATTAAATCGGCCCCCAAACGGAAGGAAATAGTTCTTCCTATTTTCTTCCGTTGAGGAATAGCGGAAAACTATTAATAAATAAACTATTACGTACGAAGTCGCAGCGCCAGTCCTCGCGTCGTGAATATTTGTGTAAAGTGCGAGAATTGTACTCGTAGGTACTTACTATTATTCCCAAAAACAAAATATTCAACTTAGCCTACTATAATGATTTAACTTAATAAGCATTAACTTAATATTAAATTAAAGCATTTAATTAATCAGACTCCCAGAGTATAAGTTTTAGTCTAACTTAATTAGACGGAATATTTTCAGATTGTACACGAAATTACGAGTACATTCTCTTCGCCTTGTCGACATTTCGAGAAATGAATGCTTGGAAACTTCTTACCATACAGTTTTCGCAGACCGTTGCAGATATTTAAATTTAAATTCATAACCTAGAACTCCTAGAAGGCATTTGAGAAATTGCTTGCTTAGCAGAATTTCAGTGCCCTAAGTTATGGCGCATGCATTAAAATTAAAAATGTCAACCTTTGAGTTCTAGATTTATTTTTATATAGATTTATGTAGATACATAGCAAAAATGATTAACTGTTGAAGTTTTCATCCAAGCGTTTTCGTCCCGTCTGTGCCAGTGGGTAATTTGTCAAAGGCGATCAATCTATTCTCGAAATTAATAACGCCTTAAAAAAGCCAGTATTTGAAGCGAGGGGCAACGTTTTATTTAAAAGTGTCAAATACGTTTAGGAATTATAACAGGTGACAAAGGGAAGCGCGCCGAGGGCTCCGTGCGCTATCTGCATCGCTGCGAAATTAACTGGCTGGTAACCTCTGCTAGCCTGGTAGCAGCTCGTGCCGTAACCGCTCTCGACACCTATTACAGCGTTCGCCAAATATATACGCTCTTTTAGAAATATTAGAAACGTCGACAATTTACTAACTCAAAAACTCTGTTTTTTTTAAAGGTCTTCTTCTTTTGATGTTAATGATGTCCAGAAAACTTTTATTTGGGGTTTTAAAAATGCTATTAAAATAACCGACCTCTACGAATACGTACCTACCGAGCGATAGCTCTAAGAAAGTGCTTCGGGTTTGTACTTGTCTCTCACTCGCTCTCATACGCTCTTATTAAGAGCGAGTGAGAGAGAAATACAGACCCGAAGCACCTTCTAAGTGCTCACAAACTGTAAGGTTGAGCTTGTTTTGGCGTTCCAGTTTTTTTATACAAAACGGCTAAATTCCTAAATTGACCGTCCTCTTTGATTTTTTACGTTGCAGATTAGAGTTTTGGTTAAAGCTGTTCAAAGACAATTAAGATGATAGGGGTCCACTTGAGTGGGTATTCTTACAAAATGAAGTAAAATATATATCTTTAATATATATTAATTTTCAGACGAGGCTACTTAAGTAATTGCCATGCTTATACATTGTCACGTGAAAACTAAATTGAACTATAAAAGTGTTCGCATTAAGTGTTTTTCATCATGCAACCCCGGGTAAGCACAAAGGCGAATCAAAGTTAATCAGCTTACAATTAGTTCATGGCGTCATTATTAAGGTGGTTAACTAGCGACCCGGTGAGCGGTCACTAACTCGCAAAATTTTATTTTTATGATGCCGTACAAGGATATAGAATATAACATTGTTAGCATAATTGGCAAGAAAAGCTTTAATTAAATATTTATCAACTGTTTTGAAAAATAATTGGGATTGACCAAAAAAAATAACACACGGTTTTTACTTTCTCATTCGAAAGAATAGGAAATTTTAAGACACTAATTTCACTAATTTTGTATTTGACCCAATAGTTTTGTTTTAATATCTTTATTAATTTAGCAGACATTTTATGGATGACATGATTATTTTAAATTTGGGATGACATTTTCTAATAAATTACCACAATTAAATGATATCCAATGAAAAAAAGTGATTGTAATACTGTATTAAAACATACTATTTCAAGCTGTATTCGCCTAACCCGTAAGATACTCCTCTAGGAGGGCTTCAAGCCGAAAACGAAATTCAAACAAAGGTTAAAAATATACTTTTGTCGAAATATCCAAAATAGATAAATATTTTAAAAACTTAATAATGCAGAACGGCTTTAAAACCCTATTCCTCGAAATGGTTTTCGATTTGGAGTAGTTGTAAAAATATGAACAATCCCAATTCTTATTTTGTAAAATAATCATATCTCTCTATTTACGTATAGATTTTTCAAACTACGCAACGGATTTTAATGCGAGATTCATCAATCGATAGAGTGAGTCAAGAGCAAGGCTTTTATGTATTAATTCTAGATTATGTACGAGTGCTACCAAAAAACTCACATAAACCAAAGCAAACCGAGGGTGGATCATTAGTAAAGAATAATTCAAAAGTAAAAATATAAAACCCGACTAGCTGTCAGCGTACTTAGTATGCCCTATGGGTTTGTCCACTTATACAGGGCGCCTCTTAGTTATTTGTATTTGTTTTGCCTGCATGATTAGCAAAGGTACTTGGTACAAGACTACATACTGTGTCACTGAACTATGTTTTGGAATAAGCAACCATATTCATATATTCCCCGGCGGGAGCATGTTGCGAAATCAGTTTGACTTGCTAACTAGAACTTAATTGATTGAGTACTTACCAGAGGCTGCACCTTGTTCGGAAACTAGCGAGTATACTGCCAAATAATAATGTAAGGTAGTAGATATGGTAAATACATTAAATAACACTAGCTTACACTATCCTTTATATTCCACACACAATAATAATAACAGCAGCTTTTAAGACGAGACGGGTAGTAGACCAGGGTCGATAATTTTTAAAACCAAAAAAAATAATAGTAGGATGAAACCCATTAGAAAAGGAGGGGAATATTATAAAAATAAAAGGAAAAATAATTTACGGGCGATCTGAGGTCGGGAAGGGGATGGGGGTGAGTTTTTAAGGGTAAAAAACGGTTTTTCTCGATTTCCGGCAAAACTAAAAGTCCTATCGAAAAAAGCCAAATGGCAAAGTTGTAGGTAATAAAAAGATCTAAAACTTTTGTATTTACACTTTTTTCACATAACCTCAAAATTTATGTGAAAAATCCAAAAAACCAAGTTTTTGGTTTTTTATTTTTATCTTTTACAAAAATTTTTTTTTTTTAACCAAATTTGGTGAAAACTTACCTTTTTATGTCCCAAATATGCTGTAATTTATTTGATTAAAAATATTTATTTTTTCACCTTATTTTGAATTAATATCGAAAAAACACCCTAATTTTCAATCGAAAATTCACCCGTCAAAATATCAGCTTTTTTCAAAAAGTTGGTATGGTTTCTGTTCGTTGAAATCTCTACTTTCCGATGGTGAAAAAAAAAAATATGTTACTACAGTAAATCTTCTCAGAAAATGCAATCATCCATACTGATAATCTGAAAAGACAAAATCGAATTAATAATGCCTTCACTATTTTATCGTGAATAAACTCCCATGAAAAAAAAAATATTAAAGAAATAAATGTCAAAATGTATAAAAAATATATAATTATTATAAATCTATTAAAAATGTATAAAATATATATGGAAATCGGCCAAAAGTTTGTTATTAAAAATATATCGAATACTGGTTAGGCTAACGGTTGTAACAGCTGCTACGAAATATATAGTATATAATAGTAGGTATGTATGTAGTAAGACCCAGACCCGCCTAGCCCCTTCCCCACTTCTCCACGAAATACCGTGTATATATATATATAATAATAAATATATTATATGCGTAGATGCCTATTTATAACTATTTTAAGATAAATTATATATACCTGAGTAGATATACCTGAGTGACCTACGAAAAATTGTAGCCCATCAAAAGGTATTTCGTGGAGAAGTGGGGAAGGGGCTAGGCGGGTCTGGGTCGTACTACATACATACCTACTATTATATACTATATATTTCGTAGCAGCTGTTACAACCGTTAGCCTAACCAGTATTCGATATATTTTTAATAACAAACTTTTGGCCGATTTCCATATATATTTTATACATTTTTAATAGATTTATAATAATAATATATTTTTTATACATTTTGACATTTATTTCTTTAATTTTTTTTTTTTCATGGGATTTTATTCACGATAAAATACTGAAGGCATTATTAATTCGATTTTGTCTTTTCAGATTATCAGTATGGATGATTGCATTTTCTGAGAAGATTTACTGTAGTAACATATTTTTTTTTTTTCACCATCGGAAAGTAGAGATTTCAACGAACAGAAACCATACCAACTTTTTGAAAAAAGCTGATATTTTGACGGGTGAATTTTCGATTGAAAATTAGGGTGTTTTTTCGATATTAATTCAAAATAAGGTGAAAAAATAAATATTTTTAATCAAATAAATTACAGCGTATTTGGGACATAAAAAGGTAAGTTTTCACCAAATTTCGTTAAAGAAAAAAGAATTTTGTAAAAGATAAAAATAAAAAACCAAAAACTTGGTTTTTTGGATTTTTCACATAAATTTTGAGGTTATGTGAAAAAAGTGTAGATACAAAAGTTTTAGATCTTTGTATTACCTACAACTTTGCCATTTGACTTTTTTCGATAGGACTTTTAGTTTTGCCGGAAATCGAGAAAAACCGTTTTTTACCCTTAAAAACTCACCCCCATCCCCTTCCCGACCTCAGATCGCCCGTAAATTATTTTTCCTTTCATTTTTATAATATTTCCCTCCTTTTCCAATGGGTTTGATCCTACTATTATTTTTTTTCACTTTTTATTATTTTTAAAGGCTTCTACCCTGGTCTATAGGGCAATCGTCTTTCCTAACCATCTTTGTGTAAGTTTACCTAACTTTTTTTGTATTGATATGTTATGATGATTTTTTTATTTTAATATGATAATAAAAATAAGCCTTGTTATATAAAAATAAATTTAACTTTTGCACTTATTTAACCAAAAATTTTAATGTTTTTGTATCGGTACGAAAAAAGAAGACCTGCACAAAATTAGTAAGCAAAGACGTTGCCTTACCCCTCGCCTTAATGTTTTTTTTTATAAATCATACCTAGTCGTTAATTGACTTTACTTTGTTTATGTCGTTAATTGACTTTACTTTGTATGGTTGCGTTTATCGCGTGACAAAATGTGGATAAAGCATCCGTCACTCTCGTACTCGTAGACGCGTCACAAAGTAACGGATGTTTTATCCTACCTACTTTTGTTTTGTAATCGTGTTTTATACCTACCTGCATGTTTTATTATTTACTACGTACTAAATAATCAAATGACTTTGTATTTTTTCAATTACGTGTTCGTCCAAGCAAATACAATATCGTATGTTTATTACACAGTACGTTTTAGGTAAGTAGGCATTTTGTTTTTTTTTATAACCTGTGAGGTTGTAGGTACCGTGTACCAGGTGGCAGGGTACAGTCAAGGAAACTAATCCCTGGACCATTTAGGGTCAACTTAGCGTCCTATAAAATCCACAGCATGGTACACAAGTATAACACGCGCAACGTTAACGCGGTATCGGCAGCAGGTTAAGAAAGGCGTCCAAGCTCACCCACGCCACGCCATGGCCCCCGCAGTATATAATAAGCTGCCGGGTAGCATCACCACGGCCCCTAGATTATGCGGTTTTAAAAATCGCCTGGCACGTTAGCCTATTGAGCACTCGTTCTATGACTTTGACGAGTTTATCGCACTTGAGATCTCTCTTGGTTACTTGTTTTACGTTGTATCGTAAAATGCACATGGGCTTATCTCATTCTTGTTTCAGTGTCTGCGTTTGTTTTTATAGGATATTAAATAATTATATTAGTTTATTGATTATTATGTATTATATGTATAACCAGTATATGACCTGGGGTTGCCGGTTTAGAATTGGGCCACTTCATGTGTTCCCGTGGATGAGGTAAGAGGCGACAAAGAGAATAAATAAGGTCAACCGGGGTAAAAGCCACTATGGGGTTATTGCGTTTATTCGAATTATTTTTTAAACAACGTGAGTTACAACTGCTCCCGCCATGTAGTGATAGACACTTGAACTACTTGGAGGAAAACGCTTACCATAGAGGGCGTTTTAACAGATCGTATTCGAGTCGTTGATCATTTTGAAATTTATTGTCAATCCAGACCAACGCGGAGCGTGAGGTAAGTGTTCAAAATCCATTTACATCCTGTTTTTTCTTTAGATTTCGGTATTATTTTTTATTAAAACATGACCAGTTTTAGTTAACTCACACGTACGAACTCCAATTTGTATTTAAAATGCTTAATGTTTAAAGTTAATTCCATATAAAGTGTTTGGAGGTTATTTTTCAAATTTGGCTAAATGCGTCAGTACCTTTGGGGTAATTGCGTCAGTGTAACGCTTTTGCCCCAATGTCAGTGGTGAACAACCTTTTCCTTGATACGAAATTTTAATTTTAACTTTTTTGAATTATAGTTTAAAATTTATGATGAATAAATAGTAACAAATTATCTTGGTGTTTTGTTTGTTCCTATAATCAAATTCTGAGTCGTGTCCGCTCTCTTTTAATATCAGAATAAGTACTTGCATACATAAAATCGAAAAACTCTTTTTGATTTTACCCGCAATCGGTCACAAGGTGAAAATAACATCTCTTTCATAAATTTTCTATCTCACTCTTTTCTATCGAAGAAAAATGTTTACGACATCTGGTATTTAGGTTTGGATATTGCATTTTCCCCAATTATATTATTTTCTGTCTCAGCTTGTTAATAGCTGTTTTTGGGCCCTTCTAATTATAAAACCTTCTAGAAAACTGTATTGCAGAAACGTGTCGTGAAGTTTTGAAGGCCTAATTGCAATCTTTTAACAATTATTTTAAAAAGATGCATTTTCCCAACCTGGGGAAAAAGCGTCTAAAATCTCGTTTTTTTAAAAAATGCCTATATATCTTTAAGTTATAGTGCAGCGAAAAATTTAACACACGAATTAAATTCCCAAAGAGTTGTAAAAATAACAGAACGAATGAGTATTTCAATATAGTAAATACATATATCGTAATTTAGGTCTTAAAAAAATGTAAAAAAACAGTGACGCCATTACCCCGGTTGACCTACTAAAGTTGTAGTATTGTAGGCGATGGGCCGGCAACCTGTCACTAATGTACACTGGTAACCATGTTAGCCTGTTTGCGCAAAATGTGATTACATAATTAATTTTTTTTTATATATTTTCTATAGAATGTATTGCTACATAGGATAATTATGCTTTAAATTTTTAGTTTTCTGTGCACACTATGTAAATTTCTGATTAGCTATTTGGTCGACTGGTAGAGAATGCCATGAAGCATTAGGCCGGCCATTTGCACTTATTTTTGGGCTATAGTGCAATTTTTGAATGTTAGAATACTGGAATTATCCATGTGTGTATCTTTTTAACGTGTAAATTGCCTTTACTAATAAATTGCTAAGGTATCACTTATAACTTTTGAGTACCATGTGGGTAAGAAATGCCTTACAGGGATGTTCGTCTTTGTATATCTTTTTTATATTCATTGTTTTGTTTTGTTTTTCTTTTGTACAATAAAGTGTTTACATAAGTCCATACTTTACCTTGATGAAATGATGACCTTTGGAACATGATTTTAACAAATTTTGAAAAATAACACCTTGTACCAATTTCACCAAACGATGTTTTCAATCAATGTTTCGAATGTTCGTTCATACATTTTGACAGCGTTGCTTAAATACTAAAGGGCCTCAAATCAAAATGTGTTTGTGTTGCATTTAAATTCGGAATGCTATATACTTTAAGTTTTAAATCAAACTATGTCTCTTTTTGTTTTAAGGCGCTTTAGCATTTAAGCAGCGAGCTGTTAACGCCCTAATCGTCTATTGTTTGATTTGCGTTCCTAATAATTTGGCCACTGAAATTCCGAAGAAGAGGTTTCCGTCGCTTACGTACGATATTACTTTGACGCCCCAATAAATGACACACCTAAACATACACATACTATACATACATCACACGTATTATACACGTGTGATACATTATTAAAAACCCAATTTATTCCCAACGACTTAACAAATCTCGTCAACATCATAATAGAGAAGTAATAATTAATTTATATTTAATCAAGCGGAGTGCAGACACAATGAAGTGGAGCTAGGGAAGTTCCAGCTGACAGGCCTGTAGGGAAATCAGCTGCCGCGACATGCGAGCCGGCCTAATTCAACAAGCCCTAGAACGACTAGGGAGTGCAATTACCGGCCAAATTTGAAAACCGGTAAATTACCGGTCTCTGTACATTTTTACCGGTAATAAGAGTAAATTACCGGTAATCACGTTGTTAAAAAGAAAATATTAGAAATCTTATATTTTGGTACCAAAAGCACTTTTAAAACTCAATTTAACACATCAATCAGTCTTCTATTCTTTAAATTGTTTAAATAACTACCTACCTAGTAGTCAAGGTAACTTCATACAAAATTTTCTGGTAACAATCAATTTAAAAAATAAAATAAACGCTTCAACTTCTATACACCACATACTCCACTTGTACATATCTATCGAAAGTATGAAGCCTATAGAATATGCAAACATTACGTTGACTATTTTTTCCTATGCTATTGGGCCATATAGTTATGCTATTGGGCAGGCGGGTATAAACAGGTAAGTCGGTAGTGCGAGCGATAACAATAATAATTCATAAGTCAGTACAAGTAAAAATAGTCAGTTAGAGTTTTATTCTGATAATATTATGCAACAGAATTTGCACGTACAACGTTGTTTTGCGTTTTTTTTCTTTAAAATTACCGGTAATCTCCAAAATTTAACGGTAATTTACCGACGCCAGACTGCGCCAGTATTACCCGTAAACCGGTAATCCGGTTTACCGGTTTGCATTCCCTAAGAACGACTCACACGCGCCGGCGTTGTGCACGAACCGCTGTAGGACGATTGAGCTTCGAGAAACAGAAACAAGCACTCGACGATTTTGACATTTAATTGACGTTTTTGAAAACAAAAGACACGAACTCGTCCGCGATTTACGAAAACTTTAGTATAAAAGTAATTAAAAACAGACGGTAAAAATTTTAATTAATAAAATAACAAATAAATAGGTTAAAAAAATAAATAACTTAAAATACTTTTTATTACGATTAGTTGCTATTAGGCTACCCGTCGAAATAACCTGACCTAATATTTAAACTCCTCCTTCATACGCTCACGAGCGTTAATTTGGGACCCATTTCGAGAAAAATTTGCTTGAAGCCGTCAATGTCATTAGAGATGTCAAGTTATTTGTATTGTTTAGGAAACTCAACCTTATTGTTGTAGAATGTCAGATTGACTTTGGTTTGGACCTAAGGTGGGTAACAAATTAAATCACGTGAGTGTACATATAATTTTGGCGATACGGTTAGCCTACTCAATAAGTAGTCATAATTTTTTTTATGAATTAATCTGTCAGTTCATGCAGGCTTTAATTTAATAAAAAGTCATATTATTTGTAAACAATAAAGATTTTGACTCAAGCAATTATAACGAATAATACTGAATCAGGTTTATTAAAACAAATTTGATCACATTTTTTGTTATCTTTCACCAAACTTCCGTGGTACTGCTTGATAAGTAATTGATAAGATAAGCTAGGGATGCTCCCGGGTTCGTGTGATGTTCAGTTTCTTAGGAAAGTAGTAGGTAATATGTGATAGACGTTTTCAGAAATCAAAGAACGACGTAAGATTGACGTAAGCTGCCGTGTGTCCACGTTCGTTGAACAGTCGTAAGTTTTCATTTAATGACTAACCTCTAAACTCACACAATTCACACTGCAACACTAGAACAAATAAGTAGTCAGTTTTAATCCTCTTTACAACGATCAGTGGGGGTTATTATGAAGTATCTGTGCAATTCAGTTTACGCTGAGAGAAAAGGACAGGGTAATGTAACTGCTATAGCTTCGTCCTTTACGCTCATCGTAAAATGAACTGTATAGCCATGTCATAATAAAGACTGTACACGATAAAATCTGGCCATGCATGATCTGGTGTATTTTTTTAATGAATGCTAATTTTCAAGCGGCACTTTTTTGTAATAGTCAGTGGTTATGAAACTACATAATAAAAATACAATCATAATAAAATGTTAAAGCGTCTGTGTCTTAGACCCTTATATAATCCACAGTACCTTTATTTTTTTGTCCACGATCTTCTGACAGTCTTTACCAAATTCTCCGTTTTAAAACATTTTATTATTTTTAATTATACAAGCCAAATTATACCTTATTCAATTATCTTACCACAATAGTTAAAACTTTCCTAATTATATTCAGATTAAGATAGTTCTGAGGTTTTTTAACTTTGTCGAATTTGACTTTTTGACAAATAAATGCCTCCCATACAAAAACAACTTTCAGTGCTTGGAGTAAAATGTCTTCCTGACTACTACAAATAGAAATGAGTTTCAAAAAGTATTTTTTTCGTAAGACGACATTCTATTGTGGGTAAAACTGCTTGTAACAATATAAATACAGTTGTGGCGTAGAAGCAGGAAGCGAGTGAAGATTGTCAAAAAACGCTGTACAGGAGATGAAAGGTATGATAGAATATAATTGGCGAAAACTCACACATACCCATGCATTATGATACGATTTTATTTCACTATACAGTATTATAATTATACAACATATTAAAAAAAAAACTGCTTGAAAATTAGCATTCATTAAAAAAATACACCAGATCATGCATGGCCGGATTTTATCGTGTACAGTCTTTAACCCCCATTGCCTACTAGGGAATGCAAATAAACGGTTTTAACCGGCTTTTTTTTTCATACAAAAACTGTCAATAACCGCTTAAATTGCATTCCCTACTGCCTACCCCATTGGGAGACAGGCGTGAAGATATGTATGTTTGCCTTCGACAACTCACCGCGGCGGCCGCGAGCGGGCCTCTTCGGCGTGCGATCCTTTAACAAGGCTCTCGTCGGCCGCGCGTGTGCGACGCTACAAAAGATTCTCCGAAGACCCTTTGTATGATATTTAATTCTTGATTTCAGCTCACATTGTCTCACGTAACCGTTGAGAGCTATACTGGGTCTAGTTAATTATTAATTTGCTCTTTTTGGATTCCGTTAGCAGTTTTATGTAGGTACTCTTAAACTATACCTACAGTATCGTAATATAATTTAAAGACAAAATGCATTTTTTTTTTATATATTTTTTGTTTTAAGATCTCGTAGTTAATTGTAATTGATTTCTTAAATAAATACGTAAAGGCGACACGTTAAAAAAACCTCCTAAGCCGTATTTTCTGCTTTGTATATCATTTAAAAGTTAATCCAATAAGTTAAGTAGGTTCGGCAAAATACACATTTTGTTCAAAAGAGCTCTTGTCTACTGAAAGAGAACACGAATGAAAAGCAATTTAAATTTGTAAAAACAACATGAGTTAGTCCCGTTTGTGAAATACGAAATGCCATCCTCGAATTCGTTATTGCAAACACGACTCTGTAACAATACCGATATTAATTAGACGAACAGAGTTCTGAATTCGAGATCCGAATCTCGACAACAGACGCATTTTAATACGAAGTAATTACATTCTTTATTAAGATAGGTAAGAAAAGTTGTTCCTTATCTTCAAGATTTATGAACGCTATTTAGATAACAAAATAAAAGTAAAATTAAAGTGATTTTGTAGACAGATCGTTGTAATAAGGAATAAGATTTATTACTGCCTCGTTGTTTTAACATTAAAAATCGAGCAGTTCTTTAAAAATAATACGAAAAAATACCTAGATTTTATGATATATTGTGGACACAAACTTTTTCATAATACAAGACAACGATACGAATAATATTCTAGATAAAAAATTGCGTTGTCCACACAAAATGTACTCACCCTAAGCCGAGATGCAGTAGGCACTCGGCGTAGTAGATGCACTTCACTACCGCTGCACTCCCACATTCAGCCAGTCCTGTTGATTCAATATTGATACCCAGCATTTTATGGCTTTTAAATTGATTGGATTTTTTTTTTCTCAACATAGCAGGTCTGATTTTGTAAATAAATATGTATGAATCATCTACTCTACTACTACTCTACTTGTTCTACTTGTTCTCTGTTTCGTTAAAGGTACTTCATTTAACTTCTCACAAAGGACTGTTTTCGGTTTTATTTGTTTGAAAAATTTGGTTTGTAACAGGTTTGTAAGATATAAGAATGACAAATATACTTTCAAGAGCAAATGTGGTGGCAATAATATACGATAACTAATAAAACCTTAGACGAACAGAACTTTTTCGGAAGGTTTAAAGGGTAGGTACAGGAAAAAGAGTACCTATTTAAAGTTTCATAATTGTAAAGACTTAAGTATTTCTTTTACTTTACATAAAATCTACATCATCGTTACAAACCTAGCGACTCTGGTCAGGAATTTAAATAATTATTCGCCTATTTTTAAACGCTTGTCACATGCATCATCTTAGAATAATCAGAGTATAGTATAACAAATATATATATATGTAGTGAATAATCCTTTCCCATCGTTTTTTGTCGGATTAGTTCGTATTTATCTAGCTTTCTCAATTAGCTTCAGTACCCATCAATAACTCAACTGAGAAAGCAAGATAAATACGACGTTATCCGACCAAAAACGATGGGAAAGGATTATTCACTACATCTGTAATGATAGATGACGTAAAGAGTGTGCCAGCGATAGACAGTCAATATTATAAGTACTTTGGTTTTACTGTACAAATGTAATAAATAATCAAATAACAGAGTATTTTGTCGAAAAAATGCGTAACAATACGATCTGCAGGCGGTATAAACCGACCCAACCGCCATTACAGTCAAGTAAATAAGAGCTGTCAAAACGTTGATAATACGATAACACATCAAAGACATAATCGTTTTTTTTTTACCGCCTAGAATCTTGGCCCTGTAAGTTTTGTAGACCAATGTCCAATGTCTGTAACAAAATTTTGGTCTAGCACAAGTACGTGAAATCTGTCAAAAGTAAATCACGTTTTGTTATGTTTCACGGCTCACGTTGGTTTAATTTCGTGGAAGTAATTTGAGGTAAGATAAATTGAGTTTCCTTTCATAGTAGGTAAGCGACACCGCGCCTTGCGGGACGAATTGCTCTAAGAGCACTTGAAAGACGATATATCTGCTGAACAATTCAGCTACTTTACAACCCTCGCCAAGAAAAGACAAGGAAATGTTAGGCCTTCAATCCGATAACAGAGTAGTAAATGAAACGTGGCTATAATAGTTACTTATGTAACTGGAACATAATGAAGTTCGCAAGCTCTCGCTCTAACCTCGGCACTCGTACCTAGCTAGTTATGCACCGAAACGTACATATCTTTCTACAAGCTAAAAAAGGAAACTACAAAGTTTGTTGTAATTAGTTTAGGAAGTTCTTTCTAACGGCTTCTAAATTGACAGCAATCGAGCAACAGCTCATGGCAGTCATGGCATACAGCCTAGTTGATTTATATTATTCATTGTTTCTTTGTGATTATTAAATATAATGCTCATTGTTGAGCTTACTCATTTAATGTTTTGGATATTTTGACACATTTCTAGTTTTTAATACTTTGAACAATAAAATAGGTATAAGAATTGTAAATTTATTCACCAATCCCCATTTCCTGTCGCTATATTGCCATATTGCAACATAGCCTAAACAATTCATTTCATGAGCGCAACTATGGAAATAACAAGGCTACAATAATTATAAACGAACTGTTATTACCATGGCAACGCCAGAATTGTTGTCGGTTACACTATAGGTGTTATTCGGATACCGTTAACGGTATCAATATTAGCGGGTACACGAGTAGAAAAAATCAACTATTGCATCTATTTATGTTCATTTGTCACAATCTTAATAATTAAAGCATACTTAATGCAAATTTTCACAGCTGTAAAATAAAAAAACCGACGGATTAATTTGCGATAGACACTTAAAAATATAATAGTAGGGACTACGAGTATCATCAAAGAGGAAACCATCCCCAGTTTCACGCAAATAGCAAATAAAATTAAAACAATAATATGTTTAGTCTTTATTGCAATGGATTAATGTGTTAAACGACCTAGCGAGACACGAGAGAGCTTAAACTAACACAGCATACTCGTAATCATGCATTTAATATGAGATGTTCTTCGTTTCATGGTATCCTACGAGTATTTGATTGTGAGGTGGACCGGCTCCGTGGCGGAATGCTGCGGTTGAGCTTTGAAGGCGGGCGGGAGATAAAATAGACGCAGAGGGCACTATCGGCTACCTAACCTGGTCGAGTATAGCTTGGCACATAGTTTGGAAAAAGTAACGAGCTTTTTGGAGTGAAATTATGTATGTACGTTTATTTATATTGTAGAATAATAAAATCAAATAATGTTCAATATTTTTCCAAATAAATGATTGTCATTTTATTGCACAAACCTACTTTTTGATTTCTGTTTCACCTTAAGGTTGACTGGTAGAGAATGCTTAAAGCATTAAGATCGCCTTTTGTACATTACTGTATTTTTTGTGCAGTAAAGTATTAAAACAAATAAATAAATTTGCGACGTGGTCCAAATTTAATCAATTTTTTGCGAAATGTAATCTGTATACTAACTCTTGATGGTCCGATTCAAAACTGCGTAATGCAACATTTTGTCTTTAAGTTATCTGAATTTATAAAATACAGTAAAAATAATTTTGTTGATGCTAAAAATTATTTGAAGTATTCTAAATGCACAGGGTTAAGAATCAAGAGAATCGAAAGCATGCAACGCTGACGCACAGCTTTTGTCAGTCGGCTCTTAATCGTATGAATCACGTGCAATGTAGATCACCCTTCTTACAGTTTGTAACTCCGCCGTGTTTAGCTAATGCTCGATCAGGTAGCGTTACCGACGGTGTCCTTCAGGTCTAATAATGGCCTTGTTAATATTTTCTGCTAAATCGTGTTTCAGATTTAAATCTCTCGTTAACTTGAATAACCGCACTTACTCGTAATCCATACTACTCGTAGGTATATTATACTGATATTATAAATGCGAAAGTGTGTCTGTCTGTTACCTCTTCGGGTGGGATTTAGGTGAAATTTGGTGCAAAGATAATTTGAATCCTAGGAAAGGACATAGGATAGTTGTTTTCCCGAAATTCATCCTCTAAAGGGTTGAAATAGAGGGTGAAAATTTGTATGGAGCTACGATATTTGTAAACGAGTTCCACGCGGACGGAGTCGCAGGCAGATGCTCGTACCAGTATAAAAACATTGAACGTTGCTAACTTCACATGAGATGCAAAAACTACGCTATGTTGAACATAGACGGCGTAGTCTTTCTACTTAAGTTCTCTAGCAAATAAATACACTGGACTCTTGTCCTACTTACAAACTCATTTAGTGCTTTCGGGTTCTAAATCAGGGGCTTTAAGTTTCTTCCACCCTAAGCCCGCTGGCATAATTATTTAGCCGGCAAATCAAAGTGAGGCAACGACTTCAACCAAGGAATCCCTATTAAGCCTTTGCGGTGGCCGTGACAAGCGGCCACATAATAGCATTGTTATAACACCGCCATTTTGCCTAGAACCCTTACTCTATGTGATATGTTGCTTATTAGACACGGGGTTAATAAACGATATGTTTATGTGTAATGCTCATTTTAGTACTTCAGTGCCTTTCTACCAAGGTTGAGATTAAGACCTAAATAATAACAGTTCAGTCGTTCAGGTCAAACAAACAAATAATTCTACACTGACTGTACATCTATTCTCAACGTTATGATAGCTTTTATTTACTTGATAAGGTAGCTAGTTATTCAATAAGTACCTACTGCAACCCAATAGAGATAAGAAGAGCAGAGCAGACTGAAATAAAACATCTTTATTGTCCTCGATTCACAGGAGCTCCGATGAATACATATAGAACGAACGAAACTAATCTCGCCAATCAATGATTGTGTGAGGGCCGTACTCTTAAAGTTATCTAGGATTTTTAACCCAAAATCCTTTATATGCATAACCTTTACATGATTACACCCATTGCGTTCATTCGTGGCAGCTCATGTGAAACGACCTAATAAGTACAACATGATTTATTAACTTAATGGTGTTTTGTTTTGATTGCGTGTGGCGCGCCAGCTTTACCTACCTAAGTATTTATACTCGTATTGTACCATTTTTACCCTTCTTATTCCTTTAGTACTTTTGGACTCGCTTCTGTTACAGATCCAAACTTCCTTTACACGCCACATTGTGACGTTTCTGACTGTCATATTAACGTAACTCGCCTTAGGCCGAAAAACTCAGTACCTTTGAATTAATTAAACCGTATAGGTGAAAAACTTAAATAAAGGACTTGCATGTAGTCGTGAACAAAACTAGTATGGAATTTACGTCAAATTTCAAAGATGGAATGTCGAACAGTCTATACAGATGTGATGTATTACAACTACATGCAAGAGGTCCTTTACTTAAGTTTTTTACCTATACAGCATTTTAAAACTATATTAACTACTTACTTTATTTATGTAGGTACGTACAGACATGGTACAGAGCGTAATAATAAAAACAACAAAACGATTTTTAACAACCGCGAACTGACCAAGGGTTATAATAGTTAAAAAAGCTTGCGAATATATATATCCTTTATCCACATGTTGACACTTATTATATTTTGTAAGATCTCACGACGACTACCTACTTAACTACAAATCTATGTCCATAACTAAATGTGGGACGCCATTTTGTATGGCTATCAGGGCGTTCAGTCTTGAATTAATTAAAGGTAGCATTTGCTAGTGAGTGCATCTTTACCCGGCCATTACAACGGACACGACAAGTCACGCTTAATTATTAATTTGATGCTGCAGGGTTAAGTTCTATACGAAACACCCTAATGAGGCTTCTTTCATATGAAACTCAGGATGCCTTTGGCGTCGTTCTCACGCTCTGGGAAACTCTAGGCCAACAGGTCTTCATGGGAATTACTTGTATGAAATCCTAACCAGTTTAATGCATTTAATTTTCGGTGTAGTTTTGTATTACATAACATACATTGTTATTTTCAACATTGTGGATTGGTTTGAAAAGTAAAATTTTCTACAATGTTTTATTTATTGTGTATGGTTATAATTAAAAACTTTGAACCATAGCTTTAAACATTGCTGTTCCTTTAAAAACACCTTCAGATATTTTGTTACGCTTACGAAAAATAACACCGTAAAATCAGGTCAAATCCAAGCCAGCGTTTTCTTACTCGGTATTAGAAGACAACTGGCCGATTTACTTGATTATACCAAATTAACGAATCTAGTTAACACATTAGACGTAATGACCTGGGTCCCAGTACGCTGGTGGTCGCCAGTCCCCTTCGGTTGGTGGGGTACCTAATTACGCCGACGATTCGGCGACCGCAACCATTCTGAGAGTGACCAAGGGTTTAATGGACTACTTGACTCGCATGCTAAGGGCCGCATTCCATTTATCAACATATGACTCTGCTAAATTACTTATTAAATGTAAAGTTGAGCTCTTGAATTTGATTTTATCATCCACGTGTTTCGACGAGACAGCTCGTTGAATTATTCTGGGTCGAGTTTGAAAGGAATTATCTGGTTTGCCGAAAATAACTCATGAAAGCGCCTTAGTAACACTGACAAGCGGTCAACCGATAATATTGGCGAGTCACTTGAGTCTAAGGCGATTAGTTTTATTATGAAACCGCGATTAGTTTGGGATTGGAATAGCTTTCAATTCATATGCACTTTGACGTAAGTATATGGTAAAACTGTCACCTCTAATCCCTTTCTAATCGCGGCTAGATAATATCAACAGCAAGTGATACTATTTTTCACTTTTGTCATCTTCCGTAATTTTGTGTCACAGTAATAAATAATAATAATGAATGCAAAGAAGATTAAGTGTAACCTTAGTCATTCCGTCCGGATTATCAGTGTCCTGTTTGTCCTATTAATAGGTAACATATTATACTAGGATTGTCAATTAAATCAACACAAAGCTCTTAAAGCCGGGTCGGGTGGACACAATTATTCATCAGCAGGATAAATCCGGATAAGCCGGCATATTGACCGGCTGCGGCGCCGCCCTCCGTCCGGACCTGTCCGGACCTGTTTAGGTATTCACTTATTTGCCATTCAATAATGAAAGTGATCGGATTGCTAGAACGCAGAACCCGTCGGCACTTGTCAGTTTTAACCAATTTACACATAAGTCCCTCTATTAGATTATTTAATAAATTTACCTACAGTAGTTGATAGCTAAGCCAGTCGTATTTAGGTATACTGAAATATTTTGAGGATTAAATTCTTGATATAATTTAAGTGAGTAACTCTTGAATGTTGTTTTCTGGTAAATGGCGCTAAAGATGTCGATTAGAGGAGAAAACCAGATGTGTTTCGTATCAAGAAACTATCTATCAAGTGTCATTCTAACTTATCCAAACCCACGTTAACATGTAAGGAAATGTTTCGCATTCAGCGCTCTATTCTAGGCGTTAAAATACAAAACGTATTTGACTTTTTATGGTATTGTTTAGGTAAACTCGCAGGTCAAATACGATATTGTTTTTACTGCCTAGAGTAGAGGCGTAGGTCAAAGGCGATAACGCAAATAACACCCCTCTTTTTTGCGTCGGGAGGTTAAAAAGAGGGGTTTTATAAGTTTGACATGTAAGGCTGTTTGTGCGTGTGTGTATGTGTGTGTGTGTGTGTGTGTATGTGTGTGTGTGTGTGTGTGTGTGTGTGTGTGTGTGTGTTGTGTGTGCGCGTGTGTGGTGGGTGAGGATTGGATGCGGTTTTTTTTCTTGCTAAGAACCATCGCTAGAAAACCTGCTTTCCGCATCCAAATACGATACCATAAACAGACACTCAAATACATTTGTAGACATAGAGTTACACGTTCTAAACTAACACCCCAGTCTTTAAAGAGCTATAGTCATATTGTTAATTTGGAAAAATTTGAAAAGCGTGAAATTAAAAAAATCAATTAAAAAATTAAAAAACCCCCGACTCAAAACAGTCTGTAAAGAAAAACTGTAGGTATTAATATTTTGATTCAAGCGTCGACACGTCGGGGACCGCTAAGAAGCTGCGGTATTTTATATTAATTAGTTTACCTTTGCAGACTGTTTTGTTATCTACCACCTAGAATCTCGGCCCATTTTGCTTCGAAGAAATTACAAGAAGCATCAAAAACGATTCCTCTTAAGCTCGGAATAGAAATAGAAAACACAAATCTTCCAATAGTGTAATACTGGTTAACTTATTTATTTATTTCTTAATAATCTTATTAGATAGCTTTTACCGGCATAATATAATCCACCACAGGCTTCGTCAAAGAATCAAGCAACAGCTTAAGCAGCACGTGACACATAAATAAATAAATATCCATGGAACCGGTTCGATAGTGGCATACATGTGTGCTTAACGGGGATAAAACACTCCTGTCCCTTTTTATTCCTTAATACACTAATAATAAATCTCCAACGAACAGTCAATTCTGACCAATTCTTTCCATTAAACCCGTTTATCTGGTGCTAAAATAGATACAAAAGCGATTGGCCCTGCTCGCTCACTGCAGTTGTTTAAGTTTAGACCAGCCAGACAAAAAGCTTCAGACAAAAGGCTCTCTAGCAAATGGGCTTAAAAATATTTTACTTCTTGAAACATTTCGAGTCAGAAATAGCGGCAAGTGACAGTTTAACTGATGTGTTCTGCCCTGTAGCCGAGAGAGGTACATTTATTAAATGTCGGGGTTAAAATTTGAAGTTTTATCTTCTACAGACGGATTCTCTTGGGAGTTGCTAACTGAGTAAGACGTTTAATATAACAAAGTGGCTTAGCGTTGGTACCTATACTGACTTTGAGCGAACGAAATGAAGTAGGTAACATGTAGTTATATCTAATATCATATCCAAACTAAAAAACAGTTAAATTGGCAACAGAACTGGTTTACAAGTAAGCTTAAACTGTTCAAAATTCAAAATTGAAAGTATTTATTCAGTAAATTGCCCATATCTTTTACACGTGTCGGTAATGAGTGAATCTACCAGCGTGTGCTACTGACTGTGTACCTTATGAGGGTATTTGCACAAAAGATCCTAAAGAGTCGAAGTGTATCCGAAAGGGCCCATCTGTAATATAAGATAAGATGAGATAAGGTTGACACTTGTCACTGTCATAACATTATTGCAAGGGAAAATCGAATTTTTTGTATCAGGACGTGTACAAATGAACTTCAACCGTAGGGTGGCAGGCCACATTTTTGGCCGACCGTACCTAACCACAGCACATCAGGTATTTACGATTAAATTCCTTAATGTCGATTTTTTAATACACCAGTTTGCAAAAGGAACGAGGTACCTAATTGTCTCTAAAGTAAAACTAAGGTTGAATCTTTGGGAAAACGAAAGTAACTGTGTAAAGAACGAATGACTGTATAATTGCACTTATTCCATGCCGGCTTGTTTCCACAACTCAGTAGCAACGCTTATTATACCTACACATTCGTAAATTACTCACTTAGTAAATTGTATCCACAGTTGATCGTACTCGGAATGATCCCGGATAGATCACCCTGCGAGTCTCTACGTGCAGCGAAGACCCACTATACGAGTAGAAAACCTACCAGTGTTACTATTTAACGAAACGACGTGGAGCCTGATTAAGAGTTACCATTGTTGTTATTATGTGATAGAGCCGCCGTGTAGCCTGGTTGGTGGTCGCGGAACTGTCAGGATAGTACCAAATTTTAGTCAACAAGGAACCCTTATAGTTTTGCCATGTGATTTATATTTTTATGCTATCGAACAGTTGTAATGCGTTGTCTCCTTCGTTGCTATTCTTTAACCTAACAGGGACCAGGGGGGTTATTATGACAGCTATGCACGTCACTTTACGCTAAGACAAAAAGACAGCGTTATATATTTTTATAACGCCGTGCCTTACGCTCACCGTAAAATGAACTGCATGGCCATGTCATAAGTAGCCGTCAACAAGCTCTAAGACATTATAACATTGGTTAGAGCACCGAGCTTTAAACCTGTTTTTTTATACTCTGATTATTTTTGTATTTTTTGAATATTAGTATTCATGTTTGACGATCTCAATGTAATTTCTTATTTTTTGACATGTAATGCAATAAATAAACTAAACTAACTAAACTATCCGTTCTGATACAGTAGTTTTATAATAATTATCGATTCATTGTCACTTTCGTTGAACGCTGTTAAAACTATTTTTTTACAGTCCGGGCAGTTAGGCAAGGTTGTGAATTGAAGGTCATCAATCTTCTACAGGCTTTAGTTATCTCCATACATAATCTCTTAGTATTTATATATCTTTAATTATACATAAGTTAAAGAAACGCACTGAGTGATATTTTATCTTTGGGTCATGCTAAGCAGAAGTATTCGATGGTAAGTTCAATAATGTCAGAGGGAATAACCCCCCGAACACACACAACCTACGTAGTGGAGTACGTGACTAGACTGGGAAGAAATTCGATTGCTCGCGTGGTTGGTCTAGGTGATCATCCCGAATCAATTTAAGATTAAATCTAAATTTCATATGAATCGCACACGATGTTTCCATCAAATATATTAAGGCAACGGACGTTATGATATAAATGTTAGCTTTACAAAGGGACGTTCGAAAAATAAGAGTTTTGTATGAGTTACAGCTGCTTGTATTAAGGCTTGATACATGCAGGGATTGAAAACCGGTTTATTTTCCGTACCGGTTAGAGCCGCACTTTGAGAGCCTAACCCATAATAAAGGTTACGCTCGCAAGAACCGCTCTAACCGGTATCTCTATGTCGGAGCGTAAACAGGGAACGAAATCAATTTACCGGTTAGAGAGCGGTTCCTCCGTGTGGGGGGTGAATGACCGCTCGTTTAAGGAGACAGGATTGGTTTGCTATGGTATTAGATTGATAGCGCAGCCACCAGCAGCGCCTCGACGCGCGACAGCGGTCATTCATCCCGTATCGAAACACAGAGTAACCGGTTAGGGAGCGCTTCGAAATAACGTTCCCAAATCATTTCGTTCGAACGTAACCTAAATTATTAACCGGTTTAACCTAAATAAATACCGGTTTATTTGTAACCGGTTACAATCCCTGGATACATGGGTAAAATTTACATTCGATTTTAATCATGTTTAAAACCGTAGATGGTCTACGGCGTAGCAACAAGAGCTACGCAACCGTCGTTTTTATATAAAAGAATGGTCAAAATATTGTAATTACTAGCTAAAACCTCCTAAAAAAATAACGACATCAGCGGGCCTAGTGTGGTTGCGTTTATCGCGTGAGAAAATGTGGATAAAGCATTCGTCACTCTCGTACCTACATATGTGTCAAAAAGTGACGGCTGTTTTATCCACATTTTGTCGTGTGATAAACGCTGCCATATTGGGCCCACTGGTGATTTTTTTATCGAAAGCCTGGTCCAACATTTGTTATATAATTGTCGAAATTAATATAAACATGTTAAAGCGGCGAGTAGTCAAAAAACTAAGAAATTGAAATACCGATGTAATCAAATAGTAGTTCAACGTACATTATCACCCAGACCGAGATCCGACCGCAGGATTAATACTCACCTCCTATTGCCACCCCTCTGAGGTACCGGGGGCTCAGACTCGATTGAGACACATCGGCATTAGTTAATACCCATCGATCAATGGTAACACCGCGCTCGCTCTCACTAACTATCACACTGCCTATCTAGACGATATCGAAAACGGTCACCACTTTAGAACTAAAAATCACGCTTGATAGGTGAATGTTCTGGGTAAAAAAAATGGTTGACTGTAAAGTCGGTTTACGGATGATAATTTTTCGTGATAGCGTCATAGAGTAACACACACAAGCAAACGCTTAGGCCGATCGTACCTCTCTATCGCTTGCACGCTCGGCTCAGGCGGAACGTGACAATGAGGCGGAACGTGACACTTTTTCGTTCGTGCAGCCGGCGTTCATCGTTATTTGTAAGACGTTATCACGTCAAAAATAATAATTGTACTTAAGTAGTCCGTCAGTAAGATTATCAAAAGATGCTAAAAAAATTGCTTTATCAAATCAATCAAAATTGACAAATATAACGCGCATCAAAGTTCGGGAGTGGGGGCGTGACGTCACACGAAACTTTTACGGCCTTCATCTTCGTTTTTTTTTGTTTAATTGACAAACGAAAAAATATGTGTTCAATATTTTTGGATAATGTAAATGACGGAATAGGGTGACGGCACCAATGATGGACACTTTTAGCTGACGGGCACCAGTAATGGGCACTTCACTCTTATTTCAAATGTCATACGGTCCTAAATTGATCGTTGCAAAACAAATGAATAACCATTATCTTCAGGAAAATATTGTTACACCATCACATTTTCCCGTAAGCGCGATCCAATTACATATAATTATAACTTAGGTGGAAATAGTGTCTCGCGTGTTTCATCGATTAGGGATTTAGGTGTTACTCTTGACGCTAAGTTATCGTTTAACGAACATGTGGATAATATTACTGCTAAAGCATATACAAAATTGGGTATGATTTTACGTTTAAGTAAACCTTTTAAAAACATATTTACGCTAAAAGTGTTATATTATTCTTTCGTCCGTAGTATTCTGGAATTCGGTAGTGTTGTGTGGAGCCCTTGTTATGAAATTCACAAGTCCCGAATTGAAAGGATTCAGAAAATATTTTGTAAGTCTTTAGATTACAGAACCGGTCTCTACAACTGTGACTACCTCTCGTCTGCGGCCCGTCACAGTCTTCCCCTCCTTGAAAAAAGAAGACTGTATCTCGATACTATATTTTTATTTAAAATTATTAATAATCACATTGACTCCAGCACATTATTAGAACACATTTCATTCAGAGTTCCTCGTCTCCACTCACGTTCCAAACATATATTTAGTATCCCTCCTTGTGGCACTATTTATGCACAAAATTCGTATTAGGCGCTCGTGCACTCTTTATGCTCATAGTATGTCGACCTTTAAAAACAAAATTCGACAAATTTTATATTCTCCATAGTGGTAGCTTAACATTTTGTTTCAGATTATGTTGAACACTTATGTAGAACATTAGTATAATTAGTAATATAGGAAACTTTAGGCCTTATCTAAGTAATTTTGTTTAATGTAATTATTACTTTAAATGGCTGTTTGTTTTCTGAATAAATTAAAAAATAAAAAATAAAAATATGAATCAGTGTCCATTATTGGTGCCTTGTCCATTACTGGTTCCATCACCCTAATTCGATTTTTTTAAGAGACTAGCCTAATAGCAAATTGGTAGTGTCACGTGAATAAGTGAGCCCTAATAGGGTACCTACCACGGGAGCAAAGAAAATGAGACAAAGTTAAGAATTCAAGGTTAAATTTATTATAACGAAGCGGGTCGTGGGTAAAACGCTTAGGTAGGGTAGGTGGTTTGTCCGTGGCGGCGAGGTCCTCCGAATACCCGTACGCCCCTTGGAGTTGCGTGGCACGGCAACGGGATGTGGCGGTGTGACGGCGGCAGTGATAACTCCGGCTACGTCAGCGGCAGGTGATGGTGCGCTGTCCACGGGTCAAGGGCTCAGCAGGTGGCTCGGTATCGCCAACCCGGAGGGTGGTTCCCAATTTGGGAATGTAACACCACACATATATTTAAATATTTAAAATTACATTAACGTGCGCACAGCAGCGGACGTAACAAAGAGAAGCGCTGATAATAAGTGACGCGGGCAGTGCGTCCAGAGGCTAGCGGCTGAATCAGCGCGGCGCGGCGGTCGCCGCGAGAGCTCGGAAACCTTCGGGCGGCTTCGGGTGTCCTCGGTAGCAGCGGCCGGCGCATGCGACCGTTTCGTGATATATATAGTAAAAATATTATTGCGCGTACGTTTGTTTGTTGAAGTAATATTTATATTCTTCTTTATAGATTCACTTAAGTTGGGTACTTTAATAATTAAGGTTGGTTAAGTAAGATACATCATAAGGTTATTCGGATATAATTAAGTTACATTTCAGTTTTATTTGTTCCAGATATTTTAGTTAGGTATTGTGAGATATAGATTTCCAATAACATGTAATTTCTTTACCTTTAGTTGTTGTATAACGTTACACGTTACAGTACACCGTCTCCTAGAAGAAGGATTTTTCCGTGGAGAAAAATCCTTTTAGCGGAGCTACATATTTTGCGCTACTCTAAAATAGCTTTCATCATTTATTCTTCATCTTCCACACTGACTATCATTCACGTTGGTTTGTTAACATTGTACTCTAATAGATTATGTGAACAAACTAATTACATACAGAGAATCACATAAATTTAGTAATGTGATGCTCAAGCAGCAAAACTATTGAGGCAAGTACAAATTTGGTGTAACCCGCGTCCATGTACAAAACTTGTCGTGCTCTAAAGGTAAGGAAGTAATCAAGGATTTTAGAACTCGAAGTCACCATCCGCTTCGATTTGAGCCTTTCGTTCGAGGGAGAAAAGACTCTGGTGAAGGCTTATAAAAATGTCACGAGGAAGATCTACATACAAACAACCCGGTGAAGCATGGAGCAAATATTTATGTGAATCCGACTAACCAGAGACGTTCGCTCAAAACTTCTAAGAAAAAAAAAAAGAAAAAAAAATGGCTACACTTAAGTAACGATTACTTAGATATAAATTAAAAGATTTATGAGACGTTTGCACTGTTCCAAAGTTTAAAATCTTTGACATGCCAAGCTCCTAGGTCACGGCCTGCCATATCTTCGACTATATAAACTAAAGGTGAGCGTTTCTCTTTAACACGGCATTTTTGATACTTGGGTGCTAGCTTTTTGCTAAAATGAGCACCTTTGTCGCTTTGAAAATAACACCGTTTCCAAACAACATCCCCAATGTTAAATTCGACTTCCTTTCTCCGGGTATTATAGCGTTGAGCATTCTTTTTATGACTTTGCCAAAGAGCTGCTTGGACATTATCAAACACGCCAGACAAGTATCCCAAATTTTCTGCGTATACATCGCGTGGCATAAAAACTATTTCATTTGGGCTATCATTATCTGTGTAATGAGACCCGCATGTAACTAGTTCTCGGCCATGGACTAGGAATGCTGGAGTATATCCGGTTACTTCGTTAACGGAGCTGTTAATCGCGAATTGAATTTTCGTAAGGTTCACATCCCAGTTTCTCTGATCCTCGTCTATAAAAGTTGATAAAGCTGTTACAATTGTTTTGTTATATCTTTCGACGGTATTTACTTGAGGTGTGTATTTTGGGGTAAAGTGAACCTTAGGAACCCTATATTTTGTGAACAAATTGTTCATCTCGTGACTAACGAACTGACATCCATTATCTAAGATAATTGTTTGAGGTATACCGTGTACTAGGAATACGTTATCCTCAAAAATTTTAGTGGTAGCATCGGCCGTGGCACGACGCAAAGGAAAGATAAGACAATACTTCGAGAAACAGCAAGTCACCACGAAGATGTAAGCATGTTGCTTCCTACTGCTGGGCAAGGGACCCACTAGATCGATAGATAGTACTTGAAATGGTCTACTGCAGTCTTTCGGTCTTCCCATCTTACCTAATGTGCCATGTGTGGGAGCTTTATGAGCTAGGCAATTTTCACACTTTGAGACAAATTTGACTACATCACCGTACATTTTAGGCCAATAGTAGTTGAGAGCAAGCCGCTTGTAAGTTTTGAATACACCAAAATGTCCTGACGTTGGTTCTGAATGACATTTAGCGAGAGTTTGCGATCGATTCTCTATGTTAATAACCTCTTTCCAACTGAACTCTGACGTTAAAACATTTTTATTTTTCATGTGCCTGTAAAGTTTGTTATTTTGTACGATATAATTTGGAAAGCTAGTTGGAGAATTTAAGCAGCCATTAAAAATGTTTTGGTACCAGGTATCTGACGTAGCTGGTGGACTATTGGGTGATATATCTGCGACTGGAACGCACCTAGAAAGACTATCCGGAATAACGTTGTCCTTTCCTTTACGATGTTTCATAATGAAATCAAATGCCGATAACCTTACTCCCCACCTAGCTAAACGGCCCGTTGGATTGGTCAATGTCAGAAACCACTTGAGTGCAGAGTGATCCGTATAGACCGTAAATTGCTGACCATTTTCAAGATAGCATCTCCAGTGCTCCAACGCAGTTAAGACAGCAAGTGCTTCCCTCTCTGTTACGCTGTAATTACGTTCAGGACCAGTCAGCGATTTGCTCATGAATGCCACTGGATGTTCAACACCGTCTACGATCTGCGAGAGCATAGCTCCAATTCCGTAATCACTCGCGTCAGTGTGAACTTCAAATGGCAGTTCAAAGTTTGGGCAAGCTAAAACTGGTGCCTGAACCAAGCAAGATTTAAGTTTGAGGAAAGCACTATCAGCATCAGGAGTCCACGTAAAAGATGATGCCTTGTTCTTAGTCGATGTCAATTTATTAAGTGGTCCTGCTATGGTGCTAAAGTTAGGAATGAAACGCCTATACCAGGAAGCTGTACCGAGGAAACGTTTCAGTTCCTTCCTTGTAGTTGGTACCGGGTAATTGTAAATGGCCTGGACCTTATCTGGGTCAGTTCTAAGCCCATTGCAGTCAACAACATAACCAAGGTATTTCAAAGTATCTCTAAAGAAGTGACATTTATCAAAATTTATTGTTAAATTAGCTTTTTTAAGTTTTTCCAACACCCGTAATAGAATGGATACATGGTCATCAAAAGTTTCACTAATCACAATAATGTCATCCAGGTAACAGAAAGCATTTAGTTCCAGATCTGGCATAAATAATGAATCAACTAACCGCTGCTGGGTGGCAGGCGCATTTGTGAGACCAAAAGCTGTTACGTTAAACATAAATGTACCGCGGCCCGGGACATAAAATGCAGTTTTTTCTCTGTCGCTTTCGTGAATTGGTATTTGCCAAAATGCCTTCGATAAGTCAAGGCTTGATAGGTACTTAGCGTTTTTTAAGTTGTCGAGAATCTCGGATACATACGGAAGACTATATGCATCTTTCTTTGTTACGGAGTTTAGCTTACGGCTGTCAAGACAAAACCTGGGCTTCCCGTCTTTTTTACCGACTACTAGCACAGGAGAAGACCAAGGACTCTCACACGGAGAAATCACACTTAATGACAACATTTCGTCTACCTGTTCAGTAATGATTCGTTTTTTCTCTGGAGACAATCGATAGTATCTTTGTTTAATAGGTTCCGTATCCCCCGTGTCAATACGGTGTGTAATAAGAGATGTTCTACCTAGGCCTCTACTGTCGAAAGAGATGTCCTTAAATTGTTCCCTAATATTGTCAGCAATAAGCTTTTGAGAGTGATCTAGGTTAACATAAGAGCGCAAATGATCCGATTGTTCGGCATCAATTTGAAATAAACAAGGTTCAGTCAAGGGAATATAATTTATACTGCTCAATATTTTGGGACACACTTTAAACTCCTTCCAGAAATCAATGCCTAGAATGAGGTTAGTGTTGATTTCCGGAACAACGTAAACTTTCAAGATATGTTTGTCATTCTCAAAAACTAGTGGCAACAACATATAGCCTAGGGATTCTATTCGTTGTCCACCGGCTGCAACGACGGTAATGTTATCATTCGTAAACAAGTTGAAGCCATATTTTCTGAAATATAAATAGGAGTCATTTCCGAGGATGGTTGCGACTGAGCCAGAGTCCAACAGACCATGTATGGACAAATCTGGAATATTCTCAATCGTAACTTTGACATAAGGACGGGGATCATTAGAGGGCTTTGTATCGAAAATTGTTGCTACCTTGTAAGTACTGAAAAAGTTCTTAATCGTTGTTAACCAACCAGTCCATTCCGAGGCATCAAACTTCGGTTTGCAACAATTTTCGCCACCTAGTTTTTTGGCCGAGAGTCCTTAGGCTTGCAGTTAGGGCAATCGGGGTAACGGTACTCCTTTAGTCCGCAACGAAAGCAAAAAATAGAACGTTCAGCAGTACATTGACCCATACTATGGGTATTAACGCGACAGCGGTAACAATAATCATCCTTCTTTACAGCTGAGACGTAAGTGGGTCTAGCAAAGATAGGCTTAGGCTGAAATGCTTGTCTCATGTGGCTACCACTTGCCTGTGGTTGATGACTCGGTAAATTTGGCTTATTATTTAGTTTATTGTATTTTTTTTTTTATTTTATTTATTTATTATGAAAATAAGTTGAAATTACATCACATATAGGAACATATGTCCCACAAAACCGTTTGCACAGTTTGACTGTGGGATCGAGCAGTCTCTACTCTCTTATTATTAAAAATATAAATCTATAAATCACAAATAAGGTATCCTAAATTATTACTATATGTTTTTAATAAGGTAACTATACAGCTTTCTACCAATCTTTGCTTTAATGGCTTCCTGCCTGATGTCAGAGGGCAGGCTGTTGAGTATATAAGGTAGGCGTTTCTGGAGACACCTATCGCCGTAATAATTAAAGACCCTCGGCACAACAAACTTGCCAGCCGACATCGACCTGGTATCACAAGCATCATTGCGGTGTAATTGTAATAGGGTATGCTCTCGACAGCCGTGATTATTTAATACTAATAAATATTTATGCTTAAGGCTCACCGGTAAAATATTACAAATTTTGAACAAATTTCTATAATTCTTTTTATTCTTATCTTTAATTTTATTAGTAACTAACAGTTTTAGGAATCTTACTTGCATACATTCCAGTTTGTTTAAATTAGTTTTAGTCGTTAATCCATAGCAATCAAGAGCATAACCAATTATTGATTCCACTAGGGATACATATAAATACTTTAGTGTATGCAAAGGCACTTTAAATCTTAAGTAATAAAATCTTCCCAAAAGAACTTTAAGTTTGCTATAAATAAAATCTACATGATGCGTCCAAGAAAAATGTTCATCTACCTTGACGCCTAAATACGTCACACATTTGACGCGTGAAATGGGGTTGCAGCAGCAGTCTAACATATGGTTATGCATACAAGAAAAATCATGGGTTATAATGGGGGTTGACAGGTTAGAAACTTTTAAGTAGGGTGATCGAATTAATAACAGATTGGTTTTATCAACATTAAGCACAATACCATTATCGTGTGACCATCGGGTAACAGCATCTACATCAAGCTGTACTAAGCGGCAGATGTCGGGTAGCTCGCTCGCACTACCGGCGCACAATATGCACAAGTCGTCGGCGAACATGTACGCCGAGCAGTGCCGCAGCACGCCACACAGGCTGTTCACGTGCATCAGATAACTCACGGGTCCAGTACAAGAGCCCTGTGGCACGCCACACGACACCTGTCGCTCGTCACTAAGCGCCGAGCCCACCCGCACACGGTAGGAGCGCCCAGTGAGGTAGTCGCGGAACCAGTGGTTCAGCGGCTCCCTCACCCCGCACTCACTCATGGCCATTAATAGCGTGCTGGTGTCCAAGGTGTCAAAAGCTTTACTGAAGTCAAAAAACACTGCCAGAACTACTTTTTTACTAGCCAAGTAGGTGTTGACTTTATCCGTGAATCTTGCTAAGAGTGTATCAGTGCTTTTACCTTTCTGAAATCCATACTGGCATTCATTTATTATCATATTATTACTAAGATAATTACTAAGCTGCTGCACAATACATTTCTCAATGACTTTGTCCACACTAGAAAGAATGGCTATTGGCCTATAGTTAGAAAAGTGTTTTGAACACCCTTTTTTATAGATTGGACGGATTAAGGCCTGCTTTAGACCGACGGGAAACTTCCCAGAAAACACAGACATATTAATTAGCTTTGCTAACACCGGACTGACTTTGTCAGAAATTGTTTTCAAGTCTGACATGCGTATGAGGTCGCAGCCCGGTGCCTTCTTAGAACTCATCTTATTAATAATACTTGTAACCCCTGTAGCTGTCACAGGTTGCCACCTCATACACACCTCAGAGCCACTTACATAAGCATCACGTCTCAACCACTTATCATTACACACATGTTTAATATGACTTATTTCATTAGAAAAGTTATCAGCAAATTTATTACAAACCATACTAACGTCACCTTGCCCTGACATGTTGTTAAGAATTTGCGTGTCTAAAGACTTAACATTTTTGCCAAGTAAGCTATTAATTTTATCCCATATTCTCTTTATATTATTATTGCACTCTAGAATACTCTGCTTATCAAAGTCATTCCTTTTCTTAGTTACAGCTTTAGTACACCTATTCCTATACCTCGTATACGCTAAGCGCTTTATCATATTCTTTGGATCGTTACTCCATATTACAAATAGACTGTCCCTTTTTTCGATCATTAACTTTATATTATTATTAATCCAACTCTTATTATTCCTATTTACTTTACTAATTATAACAGTCTTGTAACAGCTATTATATATGTTAATAAATATATCCCTAAACGCCAGATATAATTCCTGAGGACACTCAATGGTTAATAAATGCTCAAAGTCAGTCCCCAGTAGCCTCTCCCTTACAAGCCGATTATCCAGCACTCGCCGCCGCGTCGCGGGCGCGGGCGCAGAGGGCGCGTCGCGCACTGACGGAGTGCGTGCCCATTGTACCGCTGCCGAGATACAGTAATGGTCAGAGATTTTGTGACTAATGACCGAGGAGTGAATACTATTAGTATGCCCACGTATATAAATATGATCTAAGCACGACTGCGATAAATGACCATTTAGAACCTCCCTGCGTGTAACGTCAAATATACACTTAGTAAATCCGTACTCGGCTAACAAATTTTCGTAGGCTGTTGAGAGATTATCCTGTGTATTTAATATATTAATGTTGATATCCCCACAAAGTACAACTCTAGAAGTAGGCGGCAACTTCTTCAATAAAGTGCTGAGATCATTTAAAAATCGAGGTAGTTTACTACTATTCGGAGGTCTATAAATTGATACTATATAAACGATATCATGGTTACACTTGACGGCTATGGGAACGCACTCCGCTGACTCAGAGAGAGCCGATGCCAGGTCGCCCGCGTCGCCCGCGCCCGCGAGCTCCGCGCGCGAGTACACCAGCACCCCGCCTCCTCTGCGATCCTCCCTAGTAAAATGATGTAAGACAAAACCGCTAATATTGTAAAGTGATAACTGTGAAAAACAAATATTAGCCTCAGTAATTACAATAACATCCAAATGACGAATATCATCGCCCAGTAATGCTAGTAACTCATTGAAATGTTTTCTAATTGAGCGAATATTTACATGAAACAAACAAAGGTCTTTATATTCTCTAAAGGAATCTACAAACTCTTTAAGGGTGTTTACAGGCGTATAGCTGACAATCCCTTGATCATCAACAATATCTATATAGTCTAGTGCCGTGAATTTAATTGTTTAACTTAAACACATAAGTAAAAGTAAGGTTAACATGAATCACTATTTAACCAGATCAGCAAGATCGCTCTCAGATCTAATCCATATAGCTTTACCTCCATCCGACTTTTTGGCAAGAATTTTACCATTACTCACCCAGACGTATTTATATAAACCTCGCAAGCGATTTTTAGTATTCCAAAGCAACGACCGGGCAGCATGGGTCAGGTCCTCATTTATATAAACCTTGCTCGTCATAGATCCTCCAACAATACTACAACTCGTAACGTCCTTCAGCTCTCGCCGCTGAGCCAGCCACTGATCACGGCTGCGAGTTCCCGCCGTCTTAAACTCGATTATAATAGGCGCCGACTTCCGGTCCGGCTTAGAAGGAAAGGCTCGCTTTACCATCTCAATATCTTCGCAGGAGACATTTATCTTCTCACCAATCTTGGTAATTACTTCCTCGACCTTTTCACCTGGCAACTGCTCCACACCGACAATCTCGATTCTATGTTTGCGAGTTGCTTGCTCAAATAGCTCAATTTTTTGTTGCAGCGCAACGTTACATTTTTCTAAGTAAATGCATTTACTTTGCGTATTACAAGTTATTTTCTCCAACGACGCAATCTTCTGTTTAGACTTTTCATGCTCCGCCAACAAGGAGTCATATTTATCAGAAAGAACGCTCATACTATGCGAGATTATACTTAGCTCCTTCTTCAATTCTGGTAGCACACTAACCTTTTTCAAAATATCTTTGATAGCTGCACTCGCGTCTACAGGCATTTCTACATTTTCTTGCTCGTCGTCCGATTCTTCCTCGCAGTTATTACAACACAGCCTGTTTCTACCAGCTCTCATATCCGCTAGCAGGCCCTTCACGCAGCCTCTATGAAAGGTGCCTTGGCAGGCTCCATGGCATATAAAGTGCGAACCTTTCTTTGAAAGTATTTTCTTACATTTCTGGCACTCCATATTGCAGTAAAGTAAACTCAAGTATCAACCATTAACACAAACACATCAATCAGCTACACTCCCTCCCACATTGGCGTCCTTCCTAGCGTAAGCATAATCAGGTGCAAGTGTGTTATTTGTAATCGAGGGAGGCTCTGTAAAATCGTCTGAACGCGCTTTTATTTGCTCGTAGTTTTTGCACAATCTCCTTAGTTCATTTAAAGTTGCCAAACCAGGGCTGGTTGCAAGAACATTTGAGTAACAAGGTCGGATATTGTGTAATACTATCTCCAGCTGCTCTTGTTCGCCTAGTTTCCTAGTAAGCCTACTAAACATTCCGTGCATTATAGCTAAATAAATAGTTATACTCTCTGAGGGTCCCTGACTACGGTTCCTAATTTCAGCAAGCATACGATAATCGTAGTCCACTATGTCAAAATCCTCCCTAAGCAAAACCAGGAGATCGCTCCAAGAACTTATTGCTTCCCTCATACTGCGGTACCAGTGCAAAGCGTCTCCTGTCAAGATCTCTGTAGCTTGAGAGAGCATCTTTGACTCCGATACGTCTTTGGCTAGCCGGAATTCCTCCACACGCGTAATAAAAGATCTAACGCAAGACTTACCATCAAATTTTATTTTAGACAACTCAGAACTAAGGCCACGATCGCAGGTTACCCTTACACTTTGCGTCATATTATTCAGCTTGGTAACATCGTTAAATGCTGGAGTCGCGGCTACAGCATCACTTGGGAAATCGCTATTAGAAGCTGTCGGCTCGGCAACAGAGTTAGAAGAGCGGCTATCATAAATACCTAAACCTGTCTTAATTTGTTGTAGCTTGGACCATTGCTCATTGTACAACGTTTGAATGTCTCGCAATAAGTCTAAATGAGCTGCCTCCTCTGGTTGTGGAATTCTATTTAGTCTATGGTAGACATGGTTCAGATAAGTATTGGTACGCTCAAGCAAATTATTCTGCTGTGGATTCTCTGTAAGAGATGATAAATTCAACGCGGCCTTTGCCAAAGTATGTTTAACGCCAGCCAAATCATCGTCAAACTCATAACAAGAGTCAAGTATCTCCTCCGCTGAAAATTTAGCTGAAAGCTTCGAAATCTGCTGCCTTAACTCCTCGACCCTCTCTTTAGGCTCCTCAGCACGAATCCTAACTTCATAAGCAAGCTCAGGCTTTGTAAGCTGCAAATATTTAATTGGTCTAGACATAACGAGGCTATAATTTGCAACCCTAGGTAAATTCGAATCTAGATAAATAAATTATTAAAGTACCCGACAACTAACGTTACCGAACCAAAATTAAATAAAATTATCAATCATTAATCAAATACAATAAAAAAAAGATTTTATCGATTTAAATTAATAATTGTTAAAATTGTGTAATCCGTAAAACTTCTTAATAAAATAATTTGATTAAAATGATTTAAAATAAATAATAATGTTAAAACGTTGTAAGTATTTAAAACAAAATTAACATGGAAGTATATGGTTTACCATTTAAATAAATTAACATTAAAATTGTGCATTCAAATTCTAATATTTATATTATTTGATTTAATTAAATGTATAATTAAATAATAATATGCTCTAGTTACCTAAATCAATTTTTTAATTTAATTATTTGATTTTATTAATTTTATAAAATTTATGTATCCTAAAATAATTACTTAAAATTATTGGATTTAATTAATTTAAAAAATTTAAATTATTAAACAGTCTATCTTTAAAACCATAAAATAAAAAAACCATCAATTGTCAAGGAATAAAACAATTATAGTGGGTAAATGTTGCACAATTACAAAAAAACAGCCTTACAAACTAAAACCGCTAGATCTGGAACATGCACACACCATCACCAAGAATGCTAATTAAATAGATCTTACCACCATCCAGACAAACCACTACCTAATTTAAAAAAAACACACATGGGCCCCACGTTGGGCGCCATTTTGTCACGTGAATAAGTGAGCCCTAATAGGGTACCTACCACGGGAGCAAAGAAAATGAGACAAAGTTAAGAATTCAAGGTTAAATTTATTATAACGAAGCGGGTCGTGGGTAAAACGCTTAGGTAGGGTAGGTGGTTTGTCCGTGGCGGCGAGGTCCTCCGAATACCCGTACGCCCCTTGGAGTTGCGTGGCACGGCAACGGGATGTGGCGGTGTGACGGCGGCAGTGATAACTCCGGCTACGTCAGCGGCAGGTGATGGTGCGCTGTCCACGGGTCAAGGGCTCAGCAGGTGGCTCGGTATCGCCAACCCGGAGGGTGGTTCCCAATTTGGGAATGTAACACCACACATATATTTAAATATTTAAAATTACATTAACGTGCGCACAGCAGCGGACGTAACAAAGAGAAGCGCTGATAATAAGTGACGCGGGCAGTGCGTCCAGAGGCTAGCGGCTGAATCAGCGCGGCGCGGCGGTCGCCGCGAGAGCTCGGAAACCTTCGGGCGGCTTCGGGTGTCCTCGGTAGCAGCGGCCGGCGCATGCGACCGTTTCGTGATATATATAGTAAAAATATTATTGCGCGTACGTTTGTTTGTTGAAGTAATATTTATATTCTTCTTTATAGATTCACTTAAGTTGGGTACTTTAATAATTAAGGTTGGTTAAGTAAGATACATCATAAGGTTATTCGGATATAATTAAGTTACATTTCAGTTTTATTTGTTCCAGATATTTTAGTTAGGTATTGTGAGATATAGATTTCCAATAACATGTAATTTCTTTACCTTTAGTTGTTGTATAACGTTACACGTTACAGTAGGTGAATTAAGAGGTGGGTCGAAGGGCGTATAGGTAAGTTAGTAATACGGAAGTGAGTATAATTGGCCTTGATACATATTTTTTTTACAATTGCCTAGTTGGTAGTGCCTATGAAGCCAGCGGTTCTGGGTTGAATTCCCGGTAAGGGCAGATATATTTATGTGGTGAGCGAGAGTATACTCAAATAAAATTTGACCTAATATTAAGTAAGTACTATATAAGATTATTAAGTTAAAGCCCTCTCTAAATGTTGCTGTGCCCAGCAGGGTCCATAATTAAGTTATAGTATATTAATTACTGTAATAGCTTAAGTTAGCTTGAGTTTGAGTATTGGAGTATTTGAATATTTGTTCCTGAGTCTTGAATGTTTTATATATATTTAAGTATGTATTTCTCTATGTAAGTAAGTTTATCCTGGTATTTTACCCGTAGTACAGTCAAGGGCACTAACATGTAACATCACAAACTCTCAAAGATATGTAAAGAGACCTTATTACTATGGCAATAAGGTACAAGACTGAAGCTTAGTTTGGGACGAGGTCAATTAGTGTGATATTCTCCCCTGATATTTGTTTATTTATTATTTATCTTTAAAGAGACATTTAACAACTCAAATTCAATATCTAAAATCTATAATTAAATTAAAAATCTATTCAAATCTATTCACAAACTAAAAATCTATTCATAAGTTGTTCACAATGGAGTGCTGGCCTGATGTATGGTAGTGAATGTTGGGTTTGGCAGGACAAGCATGAAAGTCGTGTAAATGTAGTTGAAATGCGCTCTTTGCGTAGTATGTGTGGTGTAAAACTGATTGATAGATTAAGGAATGAAAAGTCAGAGAGAAATGCGGAATAAAAGAAGATGTAGTGACTAAGATTGAAAAGGGCATGCTTCGATGGTTCAGTGATTTGGAAAGGATGGATGAAAGAAGATTGACGAAAGAGATATACAGATCGAAAGTGAGTAGGCCGCCCTAGGCGTACTTTTTCGAGTCAAATCGGAGAAATACTGGAAAAGGGCCGAATCTTAAGTACCCGAAACCGACATGCGTGCATGACTCGATGTATGAATGTGGAAGAAGCGAAAGAAATTTGTCAAGATCGTAGCAAGTGGAAAGAAGTTGTCTCTGCCTACCCCTCTGGGAAACAGGCGTGATTTAATGTATGTATGTATGTAAAAAATCTATCTAGTACAGGATAAATTCAAATTACGTTGATGTGTCTGGTCGACAGGAAGGCTAATCACCAAGAAGAAAACCCGTTCGTTTTTGAGTCAGAACAAAAAAACAAACATTTTTTATCATGTACAGTCCTGTTACAAGATGCTTCAAATTAAACCTGTTTGTTGGTAAAAAAACGTACATTCCCGACGAACACAAAACACCCTTGTACTCGTAGCGTGGCTTAGGGGAGTTTTTGTTATCTTCCGAGGTCAAGAGTTGATGTTTGCGTGTCACGTGCGCACATGAGCCCGACTTATTGTGCGCATTTATCAACTCGTCGCCTCTCATAACGCGAAACACTAAAAAGGAACCACGTTCAGCGACTGTAAAACACATTGTAAGGCGTTTGTGAAACATCGCAATCTCGCGAAACACTTAGGTAGACAGAATTTTCAAATTTCCTGCTAGTATATAAAGGATATTGCTTAGCTGATGGCGCTCGAGTAGATAAAATCTAGTTTTAGGCGAGTAGGTAGTACAGTCACGTCTAGTAATATTTAGGACACAGTGAACATAGATTATTTAGGACATAGATGTGTTGACCAAAAAAAAGGATAAAGACAAAAGTTAATGTTGGAATAAAATTTAATTAAAAGACACGTTTAGTTGTAAATATGATTGAACCTACGGAAGTTCAAAAATAAGTTAAAATGTATGAAATTGATAAGAACCTGACTAGTGAGACCTTTTCTACACCAAAATTGAAATGGATATTTTACTTGGTCGATGAGCCCCAATTATTATTTAAGCTTACCTCATATGCTTTAAATGTATATCGTTGTATTGATTTTATTCGTCGTAGGTATATGAAAATAAAACAAACCATCAGATTGTGGAACATTCAAATATCTCCCCGTTTTAATTATACATTCTAAGCGCCTGCGTCGGTTCGGCAGCTCGCCGAAAAGGAAACAAAAACCTGCCTACAGATTAAAACTGACATCCGGCTAGAATCATTAAGTAAAGCGGGAACACTTCATATTTTAATTCGGCCCTCAAGTTATTTTTTCGGTCGGCGAAAATTAGGCGGCTCTTAAGTGCCACGGGCGCCATGCAAATCCGATTTCAGTAATGAAATGGGTCTAATTAAAAAGTCGGCGGAGGAACCGTGAGGAAACAAGGCCTCTGAGCGCCCTTTAGGCGCGTTTAGATCATCCTGTACCCAAAAAATCTTACAACGTGTGATTAACAGGTATTCAAGCATTTATTTACTGATCAGCTCATTTATAAAACGCAAAAGGCATTGGGTTCGTTTTTATGAAGAATATTGTCATTATTTTTCCGGCGGCCACAGATGATTTTTACATGGTTATTTAGATGACCTTTAAATGCACATAGATATATAAAATCTAATGCGTTAAATAATATCGGAGTGGAGATATTAAAGATTTAAGTAGGTATCAAGTTTTTGGTACTAAAAGTACGCCAACGTAATAAATATTTAAATATCTCGGCTCCGATGCACTTAAGAGTTCAGACACACATGACATGACATAACAAAATGTGTTTTTTAAATAGATCTACCATTATTTATCACTTTGACACGCGGCAGCACTTTTACCCAAAAGCCTTTTACAGCCATATTACAAGAGTAGATGTTTCGTGTAAAACATTCGAAGATGTATCAAATTATCAACATTACACGAAATTTTAACCTTCTCGTACCCATATGGAAACCTATTAAATATAAACCTCAAAACATAAAAATATTTACACCACGCCCACGCCAAATAAATAAAGGCAAAAAGACGAGAAATCTTTCAACCATTGTGCCCTAAATGGAAAAAGTATCAAATAGTATTTTTCGTAATCGTGTTATAATAGAGAGCTTTTTAGTCGAGTACCGTGTTTAGGCCACGAAGCTTGCTGAGTGGCCTAAGTAAGGTACGAGATTAAAAAGCTTAATTATGACACTATTGTGAACAATACTTTTTGTACGAGTTCATTAAAATTAATAATGTAAGTCATTAATACGAGTATATAAGAAAACTAAAAGTAGATTTTTGACAGATGATGCGACGCTGCTACGTTCCGAAACGACACAGATTGGCAATTTTGTATCGGATCGAGGCTCCTTAAACAAGGACACATAATAATATGGAAATCCGAAGTTCTATTTTCAAATTTTTTTCGGTTGTCTAGAGCGTATCGAAATAGTTATTTCGGTTGTCTAGAGCGTATCGAAATAGTTAGGTATTTCGGTTGTCTAGAGCGTATCGAAATAGTTATTTCGGTTGTTTCGGAAGTAACATCTAGACTATTCAACGATGAAAAGAGTGACGTTACAGTATTCTCTATGAAATCGTAATACACACATTTTAATCGACGAGTACAAAAATAACATTTCCTTATACCCAAAAATAAACATTAAGCATAAGTCAACGAAAGTAGGTAATTTGTTTGATTTTTAGTATGAACGATTTACAACGCACATTATTTTTTATCGCTCGTCCAATATACCGAGCAGGGCCGAACAGAGACGGATTAACAACCCATTTACCAACTCCCTAGGAACGCGGCCGTTGTTACAATATTTAAATAAATTAGGAAATGGCTTCACGTAAGGCTGCGTGCATTACAGTCGCGTGTAAATGCTGCCCTTTCAACACAGACATGCAAAATGCCTGTAATACTGCTGGCGGCGTAGCCCGTTCACTTGGTTCAGAGCGCAGCTTGTGTACAAGTAACCTGTCATATTTTACCGGTTCTTGCCGATTCAGACACAATACATTACAATTAATTTTGAAATATCCATGATAATGTATTTATTGCATTAAAATAAAAGTAAGTCTCCTTTGTGCAGATATGCTATTTTCAATACCTATTAAAAATCACAAATAGCGTGTTGATAACCCCCGTTTTATCAGCTTAGTAAATGGGATCCCCTTACCTAATTATAAATAAAAATCGCTATCTATTGAAATCAAACTTAAAGCAAAGCACATCAATTACTAAGGCCGCACATTCTGCGAAACTGGCAAGCGCTCGTTCTGTTGTAGTCAACCAACACAAATACCTGGTAAAACGATAAAAAAAATGTGGCCATTGCTTTAGTAATCATAAAAATACACGAGCGTTCGTCACGCGACAGGAAAAGCGCTCTATTTTGTTCAGAAAATGAAATAAAATTGTTCCCATTGGTAGCAACTGTAGCCAGGTCAGTTGATAAGAGAAATAATTAGGCGTTTTTTATAATTACCTGCGTAGTTTAATAACATTAAGTATAACCGAACCTAACAAGATTGCCGAAAGAACTACGCACGGCGCTTATAACTTATAGGGCTGTATTAATAAACTCATCTTGGCTGAGAGGCCCGTCACAAGATACGTCAAAGTAAATGTCAAACCATAGAACACTGTCATTTTTGACGCATCTCGAGACGAGCATTAGAGTTGAGATTAGTTTATTGATACGGGTCATAATCTACTTACTTTAATCAGAGGTTCTATCCAATTCGGTCAAACCATATTGTTTTTGACATGTTAGTGTAAGTGGGTAAGGCGGTCGTCGCATTGGATGCGGTTCCGCACGCCGCTCCGGTATGTGAGCGAGACAGCGCTACGCACGTGTATAGGCGATGTCTCACTCACACACCGGAGCGGCATGCGGATCCGCATCAGTGTGACGACCGCCTATATCACATGATGTTAGAGACGGGGTATATGCAGGAATTGTAGATAATAAAATTGCTTCGCTCATTCCCGAAATACCAGAATTTTAAAATGCCAGATTCTCAATATACTTGAATCTCAAAAAATAACATTTAAATTTCGGTATCGTTGATTATGCTTGCCTAATATTTCGAAGCTGGTGATTTGAGAATCTGGTAAAGAGAGTAGTCTGGTATTTTGAAATTGTGGTATTTTGGGAGTGAGCGAATTGCTTGTTCAATTGGACTGGAGTTTTTTAATTACGTATGTGATTACAGCTTTTAGTCAGTGGGATGAAACAGAAGCTTTAGAACATGAAGCAAGATATAAAAAAAAAAGTATGCTGCTCGAGAACAGCAATTAATGTTTGTATATCGAGGTTGCTATGAGAATCCCCAATATCGATCGATATTGGAATGGATCGAAATAATTTTGAATTTGGAAAATAATTTACATCAATGAAAAATTCAAGAGATGTCAACATCGTAATCTAAAGAGGTTACCTCGTTACAAGCTCTTATTTACTTAACGGTAATGGCGGCCGGGTTACAACCAATACAATTATACGTCTAAAGATAAATGGTTTTATCGACAAGGAAGGGTACCCAACTGTCCGACTCCGATTTGATTCATTTTGATATACGTTATAGAGTAGTCTAAAATAACGGATACGTATTTTTTTTTTAGCTGCCCAAACTCAACCTGTTAGGAGAAAATGGCCTTCAAAGTACTGAAAAGTGACTAAACCCTCTAACTTCTATAGAGGTTTTTTTTTTAAATTTATTACTGGTTTGATTATGTATGTATGTATGTATGTAAACTCTTTATTGCACAATAAAAAAACAATTACATGTAGGGGAGAATGGGTAACAGCGGATCACGGGTCACAGTGGATTATTCGCTATATCTCTTACGTGTGACGCTTTACGCACACAAGCAAACGCGTTACTACTGCTCGTCCTTACCCCCCTCTCACGCGCGCGCCAGTCGACGCCGCGCTCTCCGAGCAGGATCACGTGCTATCATACGCAGGCCAGTAGGTAAGTACGAAAGTATTTTTTTACGTAAATTAGAAATTTGTTGTATTCCCAATTCATTCATATATATAAATGATAGTTTTATGCTTTAAACTTGTTATTTATTAAATCCGTTGTGGGTAATGTAGTTTTGGCTTGGGTATAAGTAGTTTTTTTTTAAATATTTTTTTCTGTCATTACGTCGTATGGGTCACAGTGAATAATTTCCATTTGGGTCACAGTGGACTGTGATCCAGTGTGACCCAAATGGAAATTACATAGACAGCGAGAAACTAATATTGGTTTTGTACTTCTTTCTAGGTAACAATGCCTCGCAATAGAGTGAGAAAAACTAGTATTGGGCTTCACACTGAAGAGCAGATGAGGAACGCCTTAGAACTTATATCTAATGGCCAAACAATAAGAGCTGTAGCCAAATCTACTGGTATTCCATATACAACGTTATATCGATATTATGTCAAGATTACAAGGAACCCTGATCCTGCAAAACCAGTGAGGCTAACACCTAATTATGCAGTTCATAAGATATTTGATGATGCGCAAGAAAAGGAGATAGTAGATTATATTATCAAGTGCAGTCAAATGTTCTATGGACTTACTACCATAGACGTTCGCAGTCTGATTTATGAAGTGGCAATATTGAATAATAAAAAAGTACCAGAAAAGTGGCATCAAACTAAACTAGCAGGTATCGAATATCTATATAATCTCAGAAAGAGAGATAATAGATTATCATTGCGAACTCCTGAGGGATGCAGCTGCAGGATGATTACTGAAGAAGTAAATATTTTTGATTTAATAATTGAGTTATCAACAATGTTTCTATTAAAGTTCTAGGTATATGGAAACTAAAAGAGAAAAACTGTTGTTTACTTAAGCAAAATGTTGATTAGTTAAGGCTAAAGAGACCACTGTAATTTGTAAGACTTTTGTTAATTTTTTATAAGACTGTTTGACTATGTGATAAAAGGCTGTCTTAGAATCTAAATAAATGAGTAATTATACAGAAATGTTGTCTTTTATCGAACTTTTTTTTAATAAATCCAGTGTACCCCAGGCGATTCACTGTCACCCATGAGAAGATCCAAAGTGACCCATCCCCGGGTCACAGTGGATCATTTCCCATTTTTTTAAAAAGTTGTTAAGTATAACTTGTAAGTTTATGCAGTTTTTGCCAGTAATTGCACTTGTTTTTGTAGATTAGGGACGTGTCCTATGATTAATTATCATAGATTCATTATTTAGGCATAAACTTCGGATTTGTGGAGCTTCAAAAAAAAAGTGATTCACTGTTACCCACTCTCCCCTAAATTCGATTCTATGTTTGAGAACATGAAAAAATAATGAGTGCGTATTTTTTTATATCGGCCCTAACTAATATTTTCTTAAAAAAAGGAACGATGAAAAATCTAAAACTATGAACGGTTTTTTTTTTAAAGAAAATATGAGTTTGGGTCGATATAAAAAAATACTACTCATTATTTTTCATTTATAATGTCCGAAAATAAATAGTTCTGATGTTATTTTGGTACTTAACATGAGAATGGTCTTTGTGGTTGACAAGGACAGTGGAAAATCGAAATCATCATTATTACATCAAGCTAAGGACAAGTTGAAATTATTCTATTTACGACGTCTAATATAATTAATTTAAATTCCAACTAAAAGTTATGAACCGTACAAAGAAGAAACAAAATCTTCCAGAGTTAACTACGAAACTCAATTACTAAAATGGAAAATAAATTCTTATTTCATAAATCTTCTTTCGTAGCCAAAAGACCTAATTACGAAAACGGACTAAAGGCATAAAGGTTTTCAACCCATGACGGCCCGCCTTGCGGCACGCACCGGCCAACTTGGCGTTGTATTGCAAACGGTTGCGTCAATGTATGAAACATTGAGTTGATTGGGTGGGGCGGGAGGTTTACCATTAGGTATTTGCTAAAAAACATTTAACAAAGTGATTAATTCCACAAACATATCATTTCTCTTTTTCGAAACTGTAAATATTTCAGGATTTTTATAAAACTATCCTGACCTAACCTAAAGTACCTACCTATTGCACAGGATGGTCCTGAAATGAATCCTGAAATATTTAGATTCGGAATAAAAGGATTTCAAAAATTATATGTTTGTGAAACGAATCAGTTTGTGAAATATTGTTTAACAAGTGATTGGACACCGGGGCGGGACGACGTGGATTGAAAACACATATTTTATTATAGGTATTAGTTACAAAAAAGAACATGTAAATCTATTTAATTTTTTTTCAACTGTGCTTATCCACTTAAGAATACAAAGCCATTGTGTAGTTAACCACAAATTAGGTCAACGAGTTCGCAGTGAAAGCAGATAATAACCGCCTTCGGAGGCATAGGTAGATTATCGATTATCTATTTCTATAGATAATAGACTACAAAATACACTAATAGAATCAAGCAAGCAAATTTTTTTTGCATTTTACAACCGCCCGAATAAGATTGTATAAATACAATGAATGACCTATTAGGCCCCCTGTTGTGTAAATGGTTGTTTGAATAAACAGAAGGACGTAAATTATTCTCTTTTTACCTTGCCCGCAAACTGTGAACGGTGAGTTTATCGTTTTATTGCTTAGTAGGTACGTTTTTATTATGAAATTGCACTTAATATTGTTTACAGGTAAAAGGAAAAGCTCAGTTCAAAAAGTTTAAACTTTATATACCTATAATATACTACTCAAAACAAAATAGGGGCCACCTATTTATTTCCGCTTAATCTTAATTTATTGGACACAACTACACTCGTGATTTATTCCGCACAATTCTATCAAACTGGCAACTTCTTAAGTTGTCAAATTAAAAAGTTGATTGTTGACAGAGTGATGAAACTGATCAAAATTAAACTCTAATCGATTGCTGGCCCCCGCTTTTGTTATTTTCCTTTGTTACGTATTGTCTGTACGTTTTGTACCGTTTTGTGATATCTTAATGTCTTATGTTTTGTACTGTTACTACAACGCTTGACGTGCCGATATGTCCATTTTGAACATATCGAAGCGTCACGAACCACGCCCCCATAACATATCTCCCTTGTTTGTGATCAGAGCCTCAGAAAATGTTGTCGGGATTTCCACGCAGACGAAGTTGATTTCTCCTTTATCAGTTTCTTATCACTTTATTATTCACAACTCGTATGCGACGACGACCGGCAGGGAGCCCCGTGATAGCTATATTTACACCTTTTTTTTTATCTGAGAACTTTTAAACGGCACAGCGTGTATGGTACAGATGTAGTGCAAAATGATTTTCCTTCGGGAAAACTCGGATCTCAATCGGAATACGATGGCACCCGAACTGTCAATCAATGATTGTATTAAATGAGTGACGTTTTCATGTCCATTAAAATGGAACTTTATTGTTTAGTGTCAAATGACAAAGTGACAAATGACAGCATTTGTGACGTTTTCATGTCCATTAAAATGGAACTTTATTGTTTAGTGCCAAATGACAAAGTGACAAATGACAGCATTTGTCATTTGACACTAAGGGCCTGGACACATGTCGCCGGTACGGTGCCGTCTACGGTGTCACGGCGCGGCGCCGTTTGTGGCACCATAGAAACTTGTACTGTAAATTCGCGGCGCCGCGCCGTGACACCGTAGACGGCACCGTACCGGCGACATGTGTCCAGGCCCTAAACAATAAAGTTCCATTTTAATGGACATGAAAACGTCACTCATTTAATACAATCATTGATTGACAGTTCGGGTGCCATCGTATTCCGATTGAGATCCGAGTTTTCCCGAAGGAAAATAATTTTGCACTACATCTGTATCAAGTATTTGAGGCTCAGAACGACTTTGAAATTTAGCATTTCTGACACTCCATCTGTTAAACCTACAACTTAATTGAAAACCATTCAAAATAAAACAAACGGCGTCGGTGGAAGAAAATATTTTTTATTGCATTATTTCACAATAAAATGTGCTTTGTGCAGCATGTTACTGATTCAAAGTAAATAGAAATAAGGCCTATTTGAGTTAACAATTTCTGCTCAAGTATCTACCGATTATTTACTTATGAGGAAAATACGAATTAAACAATACCAAATTAACTTATAATAATATCATACGAATGCACGTGAGTAAAATGTCACATCATGCTCGCTTTCACAGATAAACACGCACTGACTATCACGTGACGTCACCAACCGATAACATCACGGATACACACACAATCATGATAATAATGATTATTATTCCGAATCATAATAATATTAACATTGAACAAGGTGTACTTTTGAAACTTAAGTATTATTGGAAAACGGTGATGAGATAACAGCCAACCCTTATTAAGATATCGAGAAAAAGTCAACATAAGTTCAGTTAAACTTAAAATAAGTATATTGTATGTTACATTAGATCAACTTAACCTAATTTCTGTTTAACACCTTCACAGTCTACTAAAATGAAAAATATAATGCTTCCGTCACAATTTTGGACATCTTTTTCAACTTAATGATTAACAATTATTTTTTAAGAAATAATTTATTAAATAAAAATGACCTGGTTTGTCCAATAAAGGTAAAAAAACACATACACTGTGAACATGTTTAACACCAACAATATTATTAATAATCGTAATATTGTGCAAACTAGGTGTAATACGAGTACAAATGAAAGAAAATCTAAAACATTTATCGACTTATTTCAGGTATACATCAAGAGTTAACAGAACTGCTGTCTCTATGATCACAATATAGGTAAGGGGTTTATTTAAAATGGTTTCAATGTAAATAAACTATGAAATATCTAGACATATCTGTCAAACAACGAAAATAATTCGAACTATTATCATAGACATTCACTCACAACACAGGGCTTAAAATTAGTGGAATATGCTAAAAGAGAAGATTCAATCCCGCTACGCTGATCCTTCCAGAATTCATTAATAAATAGGTTATCCAAACATTGGCACCGCAAAACACTTCTACAAAATAGAATCTCTCAACTACAACAAATTCATACTCTCGGATTTATACAAGGTCAGTCAAACCTATAATTCGTATACGACACAACGAACGGTCAAAGAACATGTCGCCATGAGCGGATCACGTCGCCGCTTGCATCACCCTCAGATAACCGCAATTCATTCCATAACTTGTTTACTTCGTCAGAGTATATAAATCCCACATGGAAAATTCTATCTATTCTCTACTTGTTTACGCGTTCAACTAATCTGAAACGACTATCAATTCATAGTTTCTATTACTACATTCGAGGACACAAATATGTACCCAACGTAATTTCTCAAAAAGTCGTATACAGACCTTACGACTACGGCAAGTAGGTCAATGAATACATATTTTTGCATCTCAGTGGTGTTATTTTACGGTAACTTTAATAATATGTGCGTATAACAAAAGTGGAGCGTCAAACGTGATCCTACGGATACCTTTAGCTACTGAATATAGTTAGTTCCTGTAATAGGGGAAGCAGCGTAGCGTTCCTAAGGGTTGGTAGTTTACATGGAGGTGGGCGACCAGAAGTTCATTTCTCTGAGCTCGGAGGGCTTGGCGCGGAAGGCTTGCGCGGGCGGCGCGCGCGGCGCCGGCCCCAGCCTCTCCACCGACTCCGCGAGGGACGAGCCTGCAATCGAATACACTCTATTCAAAACAAATTCTAGTTGTCTATATTGTCGTGGTCTAAGAAATCGATTATAATAGCATAATTTGATATATTTTAAGTGTTTTTGGTCGTATACATCACAGGAAACCCCGAACCAATATTCTAGACCTGTAAAGGATCCGCACATGACCACGTGGTGGTGTTGGGAAGGCCGTCTAACTACAGTTGAGAGACACACCCAGTTGAGATTGATCACGTCGTTATGTAAACATAAAGCAGTTGTCTCATATACAGAGTTACATCGTGCGATCGGCGATTGTCTTGCTTCAGGTCACAGCAAATGTTATATAATGTAATGTAACAGAAAAGAGATGCATACAAAAAAGTGAATACCTGACCGAGAGGTTTCGACATAATCCACGTACGAATACATACGCGATAAACCGCTGGCTCGTCCGGGAAATCACGCAACGATTAAGTTATCATGAATAGCAGAGCTTGTGGGACTATAATAGGAAGACTAACCGTGTAATCTGGCTTCAAGCGCGTCTTCTTCAGCGAGAGTGGATGTGGAGGCGGTTAGGTCCTTTTTGAAGCCGAGCAGAGCCATAGACAACCAAGAACGTTGCGCTGCGTCCTCCGCGGGCTCAAACGGGGATGTGAAGAACCTACAACAGAGAAACGACTAATAAACATTTGAACTAATTGTAAGTTTCTTCTTCGACCACGGAGGAAGAAGAGTTGTATTTGATGTAGGTATACACTTATGAAAGACGATATCAATATGACACTTATATCAATCCATCCATTCAATCCGCCTATATTACCCCCTGGAGGGCACAGGAGGCCAAGTTTCTCTTGTGCCAAGCTGTGCCGTAAGATTCTGCGTTTGCATCATCCAGGTTTGCCGATAACGTAACTAAAACATCTGACCATCAGGCAGGCGGTCTAGCAACTTACCGCTGCCATTGCCTTGGCCACCACCGATATCAAAATTAAAAAGCTTTCGACAAATTCAGTGTCTTTTTTCGGAAACGCTGGCACCAGCCGCCATCTAATCATGTATTTGTATCATTCACTCGAATCGTTTGAGAAAAGAGAAAATGATATATGCCTCGATGGAAACGGGAATTGCCTGACTCGACAAGGCTTGCCAAGGCTCGAGCCGCCAACCACCTTGTCAGGCAATTCCTTAGTTTCCAGGCCTAGGCAAAAATGTACTATTGTAAATAGTGGGTATGACAGCTTACCTGTTGTGGTGCCTACGACGACGGGAGTTTGGGCTCCCGGGCGGCGAGTGCACGGGCGTGACCGGCAGGCTCTTGCTGCCGCGGCGCGCCGCTAGGTTGTAGCGCGCGTCGGGCGCAACGGCATCTTCTTCTTCCGGAGACGCCACTGTAAAGCCTCGCGGAGACCGCGTTGAAGATATCATCTGGTGAGCCACCTGCAACAACACAGCGTTGGCTCAGTACAAGTACTGTTACATCTGTAACATAATTGGCTCAGGCATCGAGACAAACCTCTTTGTGGTTTAACACGTTCACTGCCTGTGACACGTATGTGTGTTCAAATTACATACTATTACCAGTTGGTGGCAGCGAATGGGTTCGGTGCTTTTAAATGTAAATTTTTAGTGTGTTTAAGATAAATAAATAAAAACAAGAACATCATAAAGCACCTTGTCATAATTATGACTTCCACTAACATCTTGAATGTCAGCTTAGCTGATGACAATATAAGAAAAGCAGTCGTCCAAGAGCGTTCGAAACGAACAATCACAAACGAGCGACGAAGGCTAGCGGGCCAAACACTCGTTTACAAACCAAATGTTTTACAATATACTGTTTGACACGTTGTGGTTTGTTAAAGTTATAATCTTCACACTGCTCGGTTTCCGTTCACACTATTCGGAAGATTCGACGACTGATTCTCACTACGCTCAACGCTCCTTAGAATATCTAAGTGTGCATGTTATGTCTTTGACCGTAACTTACGGAGAGACCATGAACAAATGCTTACATATTCAAATAAAAGACAAATGAACAGAGGTTAGTAGAATCACTATTGTTTAATTCTATCATAACAATTCAGGAACAAAGATCACCTACCCATTGTGACGACTCAATTATTAGGACTCAGGAACTTCATAACCATTTATAACCCCGAAAATAATTCCGATCCTACTTTCAGATCTGATTACAGTGATTACTCTTAATAAACACAACCGATTTTGATCAACCCTTGCTAAGAAACAACCCAGTTAAACTATTAGAGAACTAGAACCTATCTGGATAAAAGGTTTCATTATATTATTGTTATGTATGTTAGATCTTTAAGTTATTTGTATCTATGGGCCCTGATGCTCGAAATAAAAATGTCTAATTCTTCTCTTTTCTTATTATAATTATTAAATAGATAAAACCCCTCGATATAGCGGCGACCCCTTATTTTAGAGCTGATATCGTTTAAACAGCTCAACCGATCTTCATGAAACCTAGCAAAGAACAATTCAGATTAAACTATCTATCTTTTAAAAAAACCGCGTACACACCGATTCATCCATTTAGGAGCTACTGCCACAAATACACAGACACGACGCACATATAATCGCGTATGTAATCTACTAATTGCACAAACAGAAAATAAACTAAAAAAGAAACAGAAACACAAAATGTATGTACAAAATCTAACTTATCTCTCGCACATACACAGATTCTTACACAATATCAAAGATAAACACGATGAACTTATAACATCCCACACTAACAATCATTTAACAAAAATAAATATGCACTATACGGATATAGAGGACCTTGCACTTGCACCGCGGGTAAAAGGAGATCCGCAAGGCCGCCAGGAACCGAAGTAAATGCAATATAAGGCTGACAGAAATCAAGTGGCTCTACTGGAATTCGAAGTTATCGCTAAAACAATAAAGCACGTACCCAAACAAAGAAGTGCACCTCTTCAAACTTTTTGCAGCGATGGAACAATAGGTGATCGGTGTGATTAGCAGTTGCAGCGCAGCGCAATCAACTGTGGTCCGTGTCCGAGGAGCCGCCCATTGTTAACTCACCTCTAGAGACTGAGTACTTGATTGTTTTAGGTAGACTAGTTCACAATGCCGGTGATGCAATGTTTACAACTGATGGCGAAGCCCAACCAACTCTTAAGCGTTATATCATGAGCGCCGCCCGTGCGCGCTCATCCGTTATCGCCTTGTTCAAGAGGCAGCCTATTTAATTATCGGCCAATTAATTCCAATAGTTATGGCCGATATAGCTGCGTTATCGCGACACAGTGTGGATGTGATTTAGGTTAAATAAATCCAACGTTCGTGCCAAATTTACAGTAATGACGAAGAAACGCGTTTCTAAAATTATTTTCTTAACAATGGTGAATATCAAATGTGTACAGTCAAGGGCAAAAATATGTATACACTTTAGTACCTTGTCTAATTGTCGTCATATTTGAACTGCCATATATGAACTGTCACAGTGGTTAAAGTGACAAGGTACTAAAGTGTATACATATTATTGCCCTTGACTGTACATAGTTAAAGATTTAGAATGTCAGTTATTTTAAAGTTCCAAAATTCATACCTTATGAGATGACTAACGATGGCACAGAAGGACACACAGCTAAGTGAACAATAACACACTATGTTACCAATAATATAGAACTACTTCCAATAACTTTCTACACAAATCAGCACCAACCATGACTTAACCAATTCCTCGTAACAAGGTTAGTCACACCATACATTTGCTGGCAATAAACACGTGAATTGGCACAACAAATCAAATTCTCGCTTCGTGCGATCCTTCTCTTATGGACTAGTTAAAGAGACTAACAGCGGTGCTGGTGCTGATAATATTATATGACACTAGTAGATGACTAAATAGTGATAGCAATTCATGACTAACACTATAATAGCAACACACATAATGACATAACATAATAAATATGTAGTAGTTATAAGCGTAAGACACTCATTGTAATAACTGTTTTGGTTTACACTCGTAGGCATCTATCAAACATTTTTGTTCTTACATTGTGCAATCGAATATACAGGGTGTCTCATTCAAATCGGTCAGTATGGGAAAGTCTGGAACTATAAGACATACGAAGATTTGTTCTTAGGAACCATGTCACCGATTTTGATAAAAAGAAAAACTGCATTCATACATTTGAAAAAAAAACTGTACCCAGCTAGGGAATCGAACCTGGTTGTTTTGAAAAAATAAACTTACACTATTTCTATTCAGATATCGATTGTGTAGGTCTTAAGCAGTAAATGTTTCTAAGAAACATGATGTCTAAAATCCAGAAAATACATTGTTTTCACATAATTTTAATTTATTTAAATAGATGTTCGAAGTGACCACCGTTACAATATTCAACAAGTTCAGGCATGTAAAATTGTTTTTACCTAAACGTGTTGAATATTGTATTGAAAAAAAAACGTGGTCACTTCGAACACCTACTATGATAAATTAAAGTATGTGAAAACAATGCATTTTATTCATTTTAAACATCATGTTTCTTAGAAACATTTACTGCTTAAGACCTACACAATCGATATCTGAATAGAAATAGTGTAAGTTTATTTTTTCAAAACAACCAGGTTCGATTCCCTAGCTGGGTACAGTTTTTTTTTCAAATGTATGAATGCAGTTTTTCTTTTTATCAAAATCGGTGACATGGTTCCTAAGAACAAATCTTCGTATGTCTTGTAGTTTCAGACTTTCCCATACTGACCGATTTGAATGAGACACCCTGTATATACAAAAACATTGAAGATAGCGGCCTCTACCAGAGATATTAACAATCAGTTAACCATAATATCGGATTTTGTTTTTTTAAAGGTGTTATCAACTTTTAAGAGTTCAACCGTGTTGAATAATTACACCACACACGACTGCTTTTATCAACAAACAAATGTAGGACACAGGAATTTCAGTTACAGGTCCAGGTTTCGAGTGTATAAGTGGTATTGAGGTTTATTTAAAAAAATATATACATACATACCTTTACGCCTGTAATCCCAGAGTGGGGTAGGCAGAGCTACAGAAGTACCTACTACTCTAAAAACTTGTTAATTAGGTATGTAACCACATTTTGCACAATTAGGCTAAGATGATTACCAGCGTATTAGTGACAGGTTGCAAGCCCATCGCCTAACAGTACTACAAGCCTTTATTTATTGCGTAATTTTACACTTCCAACTAATTACTGTTAAAAAGCAATCAGAGAAGAATAAGAGTTACTATACTATTTGCCTAATCCTAAACAAACTTTAAAATTAAAACGCTTGCTCATTCGTATAAATGAAGCAACGGAACAGTATATTTTTGCACAGCTACTTTCTCAAGTTAATTTTTCCGCTGTTTTTTTTAGGATACAATATAAAAATGGCTAGAAAAATATCATATCACACAGGCGTATGACATTTGCCACAATTGCGGCGTAGATAAAATCTTTGAAATAGTTTTAAAATGCCTGGACAAAGACCACACACACTGTTCGCGAAAAGGAAGCATACAATAGCGCTATCAATCAACCAACCTTGAGCACCGAGTTGCCGCACGCCGCGCCCTCTTTGAACTCGTCCTCCGTGCCCAGCACCTTCGGAGATACCGGGTTCGCTGCAACCAACAACAACACTTATTAATATTGCACTGAGATAACCTCACAGGGCGTAGTGCCCAAGATGCTCAAAGATCAAGGATCAGCTCTCAAAAGTACTAAGTCCAAAAGTACTTACTGCCTGGACTTAATGAGAATGGAACATTGTATGGGGGATTTTTAAGAGCCGTGTCAAGCATTGTGAAATCTACTAACAAATGAAGACTACCAAGCAATACTCAAAGCAATGCAATTCTTGTCGGCTAATATCGAATGAAATTTCGACTCGCAAGTTTCTGTACTCTAAATGTGCCCTGAAAACCTGGGTGCACGCTAAGGTGACACGCACACGTGTTTACTCATATAAATTATCTCTTTTGTTTATGACCTGACCTGAATAAAGTTTACATTTCTCTCTTGAGTCACACCGTTTATTGCTAACCACTTTAAAAAACATATAACATAATGCAGAGAAAAATAAAATCAGAAAATGTGCACCCAAACATAGTAAAAAATACTTAGCATTGATTAAATTCTATTATTTTTATTTTTATTTGAGTCTGGCCGTTCAAACCGGTGTTCGTCGCGCTCAATAGGCAATTAATCCGTTTCGACCTTGCACATTGATGTTGAAAGGTGCTCTCGCTTAAGAAATCAAACGGACAAGCCCAATAGTTCACCCACCGCATACCGACTCTTGAACAAAGTAACTGCAGATAAAAACCGACTGTTTTCATAAAAACTTTTACATTGAGAGTTTGTTGCATTGACATTGTCTTGTATTTTTCCGATTAAACGGTACAAAGAACCTAGCAACAGAAAAGAACAAGCGAGTTCATTATGTAGTAGAGCTAATGCCAAGGTCACTCTCGCAGTTAACAATAAGCCGTGTGCGAATCGAACTCACCAGCTGTGTTGATTGGCGCGATGCCGTGCAATACATCTTGGCACGGCTTGGTGTGCTTCGACCAATCCTTGTCTTTGACGGCGGCGGGCGGTTCTCGGAGAACCTTCGAGACTTCGCGTTCGTTGGTGCCGAATAGAACTTTGGTGTTTGGGTAGCGGATGAAGAATGCGTCGTCGGGGCCTGGAGGTGAAGCCGCAAAGGTCTCGAAATCTCTGTAAAGATAAGAGAAAACTTTGTAAAACTTGCGCTTGATAGTGTAGCGATTCGTGAGCGCTGGTTTATCATTAATATCATTATGGACTACATTTCTAAAACAACATACGCATCGAAAATATTCTTAAGGACAAATAAACTGCATCAACTTTGAAACAAATTGATGCATCTAATGAGCCCGTAGATGATTTAAAATTTAAAAACTCCCTTCTTGGTAGAGGCATTCTCCTAACAGTGGGGTTTCATTTCAATTAACAATGCTACTGAAAAGACGAAGTAATTGTATTTTTTTGACACAGTAAAAGGCTAAATGTAGAAAGGAATAACTAGTTAGGTAGGTACCTACCAATTCCGCAGTGCCTGATTCTTTATAAAGTATTACTTACTACATAACAGTAATATTTAGTACTTACGAAAAGTAATAGCTATTGAATTGCGCCAAAACATTACGTTGTTTTCTGAACATGTTCGAAACTAGCACAGTTACACGGACGACGTCACAAAAAGAAACCAAAATATCGTATTCTTGAGGAGATTAAGATTTTCGTTTGCGATCCTATTTATATATCCACGTCAGAGTAGTTATACACTCGCATTCAAAAGATGGCGCTAAATTTAAAATACAGACTTGATTAGCTTGCAAAACCGACTGAAACCGTTTAATAATCGTCGAAGCATTATATACTCAGCGATGTTGGAGCAAAACGTTTATCTAATCTCGCGATAGTTTGAAAATAACATTTATTTTGTTAGTGACGTCACTACGCACAAGCCAATCGGCGCGGTGTGCGAACGCACTCCCCTCTCGGCAAACCGCGTGACAATAACACAACACCACATTTTCTTCACGACCGGAGAGGTCAAAGACAGGACGTCTCGGAATAGCGTCACAGACGGCTCGCCCTCTGATGCCTAGAAGTAATTTTGGCAGAGAAATGTTCACGTTCCCATAATTCTTTTACGTCTTAAGTGATTTTCCATAGAATATCTTTTAAAATAACCAGTTGGCTCATGATTTCAATTAGCGATGTGATTGAACTTTTGAATCTTTCTTTTGACAAGACTACATTTTGAAAAGAACCATTTTTTAACTCTTTAAAAAAATCAGACGGCTGACAGTCTCGATTGTCTGTCTGCCTGTTCTGTCATCCATCGCCTAGGGCCCAAACGGGTGAATAGATTTCAAAGTTTCGTTTACATTGTTTTATTCCGAAGAAGCGCAAAAATGTGAATTAGTTTCAATAAAATGAATTGGGGCAATCAAGGGTCATGCCACCTAAAACAAGCAGAGGGGGGATTGGATCAGATTCGTAAAAATTTTTTCCTTGGCAGTAACCTCAACGGTTAATGGCCTGCAAGCACTTCCTGCAAGCACTGCTTTAATATATTAGGTACACTGAAAAACAAAAAAAAGGGCATGATGATGGTTCGGTCATTTGGAAAGGATGGATGAAAGAAGATTGACGAAAGAGATATACAGATCGAAAGTGAGTGGTCAGAAGGGGCCGCCCTAGGCGTACTTTTTCGAGTCAAATCGGAGAAATACTGGAAAAGGGCCGAACCTTAAGTTCCCGAACCCATGACTCGATGTATGAATGTGCAAGAAGCGAAAGAAATTTGTCAAGATCGTAGCAAATGGAAAGAAGTGGTCTCTGCCTACCCCTCTGGGAAACAGGCGTGATTTAATGTATGTATGTATGTATGTATGTATGAAAAACAAGATCTGATATGAGGAAACCTCGAGGTTTTTATCCACAGTTATATTAAGAACCACAAACAAAACTAACCTTTACGGAGGCGCGGCCGCGGCGTAGCGACGTGGCAATAACAAACGCAACCAACATTTAATCAAAGAAGAATCAATATTATGTATGTGACGCTATTCGCAAATGGAAACGTATCCCTATCTACGGATTAGCGTAGCGAGTGTTATTCGAAAAACATGCATTTATTGCGTCTTCGTTTTTAAAACAAAATTATATTGTTACAAAATAACTCAATACGTCACATATTGTTCATATTGCAGATTTCATAGATAAATTTTAGATAGTAGGGAAAAACGAATAAAACTTCAAGCTATCAATAAATAACTGTGATCTTGACGACCATGGAAATAAAGGTATGGAATCGGCTGTTATGTTTTCCATAAACAAGCAAATGAAAGTCCAACTTGATATTTGCTTTGAAACTCGTACAGCCAGATTAATTTAGGCACATAATGAAACAACGACCGATAAGCTATAGATAATAAAAGAGTTCGCGTGGGGTGACGTTTCCAAGAAATCCGTATGTACAACGCGAGCCCAGATGACTCGTCACAATGTTATCAGATACGGCATTATAAGCATTAAGGCTCACTTTCAAAGACCAGAGCTGCTTGACATGAAATTATTTACTTTACTACGTAACGATTAGGTATCTATCATTTATCATTGTTATTATAACCGTAGCTCGTGTTACCGAGTGCTTTAGAAAAACAAGACCAGTCCGAAGAATTGTTTTATAATTTAACAATCTAAAGTTAAACAAGATACAGGTTAATGTGTTACAAATGAACTGTGATGTGATGAATAAATACTTAAAACAAACTACAAAATGGAATTACAAAACCGGATTACAAATTTTATATGTATGTACCAACAAGTATTAATGTCGTACATTCTAATCATAAATATAATAATCATTAAAAGTGGTTATTGGCATTGGTCATACATAATGTAATGATCGTACAAATCATAATTCTAAAAAAAGGCTGCGTGGCGTAGGTTCGTAATTTATGGAATACCTATCTGCAATGGAGAAATTTCGTTATGAATTATGAATCTTTAATTTATGCTATAGGTAGGTACTCGTAATTCTATATTTTATTGCAACTACTTCAGAATAATTCTAAGGCACCTGGTCCTCCGTACCGTTAAAGTTTTGGTAATTTTCACTTAAACTTTTTACTACCACTATTAAAGAAAATAGCTGCTATTCGGGCGGGAGTAATAAAAAAGGTTTCAACGTAATCGCGTAGGAATAGAAGAGCACTCATAATATGAGATAGTCAACCATTGTAATGAGTTTTTTTTGTTGAGAAACTTGTCTCTGAGAGCAAGCAATCCGTTTTTTAGTTTTCCTGTGTTTCAGTCTGACAAACAAACTTACATAAGTAGCAATCGTGATACTATTATGTCAATAAGATTGATCAGTGATACGTCACTCGACCTTATAGAAAGAACATTGCCGTTGGCGGGCAAAGTACCGCAATCGCACCATATCGCTTGTGACAAATTTCATACAGATAACGCTGGAAGAAAGTAAATATTATAAATAACTAGCGACCCGCCCTCGCTTCGATTCGGTTTATGTGGATTTTCTGGAACCGCACGAAAATCCGTTCAGTAGTTTTTGAGATTATGGCGAACATACATACAGACAGAGAGGGGGCGGGGTTCCCACGTTACTCATTAAAATCTTGGATCTGTTACAAAAAACCTGACCGTATATTATGATATATCATACTTTTGTCTGTTGCAATTGCAATTCAATATTTCCCTTATGATATAATAGTCAATGGTTCCCGCTATGATATTTAATAGACAGAATGTTTGCCTGCATTCCGTGGAGCAAGCTGGCCTCGAAACTGCCGAGGCTTAGTGTCGCAACCGCTGCCACTGTATCCGTACCTTCTACGATAGTTATCAAGTACAGAGTTACGTCACCTAGCGAATTTGAACACCTTGCTTCAATTTTAATTTAAAACAGAGAAATAATTAAATTCTTAATTCATAAAACAATATTTAAATACAAGGAACACTAGGCTGTGCGTGAAGATAAGGCAATAAGTACTTTGATATGCTTATCTAAGTTGGCTATACAAAAGAAAGTTGAAAAACAAATTGATCAATCAAGTTTAAAATTGTGACACCATGACTTCGGTATCTTCGGATACCAATCAGGTCATGTAAGATAGGCAGGTATTTATATTATTTATCATAATACCTATAATGTAAAACTCTTTCTTTTGCCACACCAATGTTTTGTATTAATGTAGGGAATAAGTCAATAATATTTTATTATATACAATCGTCAAGTTGCGCGAATGTTGCGATAAAAATAAAACATTCTTCATAAACCTATATCTGACACCTGGGTAGGTAGTGATTCTCTCAACAACGACGGTCGGACGGACGGACGAGTAAATGTCCCAGCGGCGAGTTTAAGTAGCCCCGTCAGTGCGAACAAAACATATTTTAGCGCGTGCATTTTCAATTTAGCATTTCTGCCGATTGATCGAACGTACACCGTGTCCAATAAGTTCGAATACACATCTTTTTGCACTAACCCTAAAGACATACAGACTACAGGACATCGAATTCTTATTTTAATTTATAAAGTATGTTGTCTTTAACAAAATACAACCGTTTCAAACGTCAAGCATTTGTAGTTTGCTTTTAATCCACGATGAAACAGTTTCCTGAAACGATTATCAGAAAATTTAGCAATGGCGACAGCCCAGATGCTATCTTCAAGGCCTTAAAACCCCTTGGAATTAAACGCAATCTAGTTTACACCACAATCAAAAGGTATAACGAGACCTCCTCAGTAGAAGACAGGAAAAGATGCGGTCGGCCACGTTCAGCTAGAACCGATAGAGTAGTAAAGATTGTGAGAGAGCGACTTCGGCGGAAAATACACCGTTCTATCCGAAAATTGGCTGCTGACCTGAAAATTTCAAAAGGATCGGTACACAATATTTTGAGGGTGGATCTTGGATGCCATGCCTACAAAAAACGAAAAGTTCATGGCATTTCCGAAGCGACCAAGAAAAAGAGAGTACAAAGTCCAATATAATACTTTCTTGGCACGCAGGGGATGAGTTTGTATTTTCTGACGAGAAACTGTTCGTGTTAGAACAACCTCATAATGCCCAGAATGATCGATTGTGGGCACCAATGATAAAAGACATTCCGGACAACCAGAAAAATGTTCCGAGGTTCCAAAGCTCACCATCGGTGATGGTGTGGGGTGCAGTTTGTAAGCGGGGTAAACTACCTCTAGTATTTATCGATAAAGGCGTTAAAATCAATGCTCAATACTATAAATCCGAGGTTTTGGAGAAAATTGTTGCTCCAAATTTAAAAAGGATGTTTGAGAACGAATATTATGTTTTCCAACAAGACGGAGCTCCTTCACACACGGCAAACGCTGTTCAAGCTTGGTGTCAGGCTAATTTGACCGATTTTCTGCCGAAACATGAATGACCACCCAGTTCTCCGGACTTGAATGTATTAGATTATTTCGTGTGGTCTTACATGCTCTCGAAACTACATGATTATAAAATCGCAAACCTGGATCATTTCAAAAAGGTTATCGAGCATATTTGGGATGAAATACCAATGGAAGCGGTGCGTGCCGCGTGTGATTCATTTGAGAAACGTTTAAAGCTAGTAAAACAAAGTTAAAGGTGGAGTTATTCCGAAACATTTGTTGTAAATATTGTACATAAGTGTGCCATTAATAAAATATAGTTTTCATTGTATTAACTGTTCGTACATTTATTTTATTGAGAATCTAAACTGTATGCGAACTTATTGGACACGGTGTATAAGGCTGCTTAATAGAAAATGAGCGCGCTAAAATGTGTTTTTGTTCGCTCTGACGGGACTACCTAAACTCGCCGCTTCGATTTCGCTCGTTCGTTCGCCCGTACGTTGATTTTGAGACAATAATACCCCTGTGACGGAAATAATCGTCAAGTGACCATTTTAGTAAGTATATTTGGACGCAATAAATCTTAAGGAACTATCTATAATTATGTGAAATTATCAATGTGCATTAAATATCTAAAATTCTCGTCATAGCACTTCAAAATATGTTGGCAATTTACCAGACATCCTGAACACACGCTCGTTTTAAATATAGTCTACCGATGCTTTGAGTACGAAGTAGTTGGGCTAGGATGCAATGCAATACGTAATATATTAACGGTTTCATATCTTATAGGATAAAGCAACGTATCTACAGGCTTGCCGAAATAGGTATATATTTCATCATAGCTTAAAATAAGTTGCTTGAAATAAATCAAGATAGGTAGATAAGATTACGTTCATGTTAACAATGTTTTCATTAACATTACCGTTGACCGGTCGATTAGGTAGGTACTCGGTAATGTAGCCAATAAATAAATTCCGAAAACTTGCAATTGGGATGACCAAAAAAAATATCTCACGGTTTTTACTTTCTCATTCGAAAGAATAGGAAATTTTAAGACACCAATTTCATTAATTTTGTATTTGACCCAATAGTTTTGTTTTAATATCTTTATTTGTTTAGCAGACATTTTATGGATGACATGATTATTTTAAATTTGGGATGGCATTTTCTAATAAATTATAACAATTAAATGATATCCAATTAAAAAAAGTGATTGTAATAGTGTATTAAAACATACTATTTCAAGCTGTTTTCGCCTAACCCGTAAGATACACCTAGGAGGGCTTCAAGCCGAAAACGAAAGTCAAACAAAGGTTAAATATACTTTTGACGAAATATCCAAAATAGATAAATATTTCAAAAACTTAATAATGCAGAACGGCTTTAAAACCCTATTCCTCGAAATGGTTTTCGAATTGGAGTAATTGTAAAAATATGAACAATCCGAATTGGTGAAATCGCGCGACCTTTGTCGTGTGTCGTCGTGTGTCGTCGTGACGTCGATGCCGAGCCCCCAACCTGTTTACGTGCCTTCGCTAACATTTATGTATAAGTTTTGGGCAAACAAGCAAGTAGGCGTTGAAATACTAAACGAATGTCAATAACTAGCATGTAGGTACAGTAAAGGAAATTGATTCTTAGACCACTTTGGACTATGGCAAAGTGATATAATCAATCAAAAAGTACTTACTTAATAGACTTTTAATCATTTCATCTAGTGTCACTTTGACAATAGTCCAAAGTGGTCTAGGAATCAATTTCCTTGACTGTACAGTCTTTTGTACCTTGTCGCTTTAACACCTTTGACAGATTAGTGCATTAGGTAATTCAAACATAGCGTTAAAGTGACAAAGCACACTACAGCAGCGCTGTGTGCAACCTACTTGTACTTATACGACTGACCGTACATAATTACGTCATAGGCGATAAGATTAAATGTAGGTATGTTTTAAAAAGTTCATTACTTATCTATTTTTTAACTAAAGTACCTATGTATATGTTATTTCAAACCCAGACGATTATACTTATACTTATGTGATTCAACAAAACTTGCACATTCCCCTTATATTATCTTGTTGCTATGCATTTACAGATTAATTAGGTAATTATCAGACATCATACCTACCGCCCGGCCGCCTCGGTCACCTTTAAATCCTAGTAAAAAAAACTAAACCCCGCTTATTCAAGTATTTTTTTACCTGTATCGTATTCCTTTTCCGTTAACTTACCTATGTTTAAAATGCTATCAAAGATTTCTGTATGTATGTAGGTATACTAAGTTTTCGTTTTTTTTGTTTGAAGAAGTTACAGAGGTGAAATGAAGGTAGATTAAGGCTGCGGCTCCACTGAGGCGGAGATGAGCGGAGTGGAGCGGAGCTGTGCCAATATTAACCAATAGAATCTAAACTAACGTGCGCAAGGCGCGCTCGACGTGACCGCATGCACCTATTGGTTAATATTGGCACAGCTCCGCTCCACTCCGCTCATCTCCGCCTCAGTGGAGCCGCACCCTTAATCCAATGAGTGGAAAATAAGTAGGACGGATTCTGGGCCGATATTGTAGGCGGTAAAAACAATATCGTCTTTCTTTAACCGGTTATCGTTTTGTCAACGTTTTGATAGCTCTTATTTGCTCGACAGTAATGGCGGTTGAGTTAAAATCAGTACCGTAACAGGTCAAAGTCTACAATATGGCTTTTACCACCTAGGATAGAGGACTCGAAAGTCTCGAAACCGAGCATTCGAATGAAACTCGGAAGGCTAATGTGTCATATTAAGAAAATTCTTGTATTCTCGTAAAGCCTGGCCTTAAATGCATTTATACCTAGGTAGGTAGGTACACAAACCGACAATGGCTGGATTGATCGTTTGTAAAAACATATGAATGAAATTATTTTGCTTCGTTATTCTTAATTATTTTTACTCATACCTATCTATCCTTTTTACAGTGGGTTCATTATAATTGTAATTGGCTTGACAAAATCCACTGTAAAAAGGACATTTAACCCTTTTAAACACCCTTTAGATGAACCAATAAAAAAAACGAATAGGTGGGAAATCTAGAGGGAAAACAATGAACCTATTTGTTTACTATGCAGGTATGTCATGCAAAATATCCCAGTATCAGTAATTTATCGCTTCTCTTTACGCAGTTGGCGAAGATACCAGACGTCCTAAAGCTTTGCCATACATTCCCATCGTTATGGGCATAATGCAAATGCACGCAGTACATATTTAAACGTGACGTCACCCGTAGACAAGCTTAGCGAGGCGCAAAACGTGACTGACGCCTACACCACAATATTAACTCGCATTATAGGTAGGTTCCTATATACGAAACGTACTTCCCGGCAGCATGTGACAGACTATGTACCTATGACGCTTTAAAGAACGATACCGTTCATGGAAACTTATGTATGCGACAATAATACGGTGTCATTTGTTTTGAGTATTTCCTTATAATATCTATTGATTCCCTTGGAGGGAAATAAAGTCTACTCTTAGTTCAGACATTCTATGTTTTTTGACAAACAAATAAATAAAGTTTTAAAACTAGGCGTTATATTAGTCCCCGGTTTTTTATAGGCTCGACACTCGACCTTTTCTTTTTAGAATTTAATAAGGAAAATTTTTGTCCATGACACTTTTTTCGTATTTATTATATTTGTCTCAAGAAAGTTAAAAACCGTTAACGGGGACACATTTCAGAGTGGGGGGGGGGGGAGTAGTGAACTTTAAACACCACACCCTAATGTATCATGTCACAGAAGCTTTAAAACTATTAATTTGTTTGATTTTCCAATACATCGAATACATAGAATTTCTCAGCTATCTAACCAATCTGGACACGAGTTTTATCAATGCACCCTATAGGCTATCATCACTAATAATATAATATAATGTGACTGTGAGCTAAGTGCGGATGTAATGTTGTTAAACTACCATTAATAATTAATAGCACCTTTACTTTACATGTAAAGGACAAGCAGAACCTGCCTTCCTGTTTGCCATACCTACATTTATTAAGAGAAAGCACTTCATAAGATGATACTAGCAGAAACAAAATGTTGAGTGTGCCCCAGTAGCTCGGCTAGTTAACACAATATTAAAGCACTGATGATGTTGAAAAGGTGAAAAACACAAACATAACTTTTTAGCTATTGTATTGTTATGACTTATGACAGCGAGACATCTGTTGTCTATCTTATCTTAACGATCAGACCTGTTAATTATGGCATAAAACGTCAGCAACTACACTTATAATTATGAAACAAAAATATACTTAATCCTAAATTTTTTGATTGAACATGTCTTTTTTTTAAATAAATTAATTTACTTTTAAAATTACAAACTAATAAATAAATAGCACATTTTCAAATTATTCTATATCAGTTAAACTAAACTCTGCCATAGGTTTAAATATTGTAACATACAGGCTTCAATTTGACTGACCTGGGATGGCTTCAAAAGATGACATACTTAAGTAATATTGTAAATAAATATACATAATTTCACGCCTTTATTCCCAGAGTGGAGTAGGCAGAGACAAGAGTCAATTCATTGATTTAATTTTTATAATTTTTAGTGTCTCACACATCTAAAAGAACAATCTACACCCATGAAGCATATCCAGAAGTATGAAGATCATATTTCTAAAATAATTCTTCAGATAATCATGGTGATTAGCAAAATTATGCTTACTTTAGTATATTGAAAACTTACCGCAAGCCACTCATAGGTATATTTTACAAAATATGTTTGTTTATTTAATTTATACAAACATACAGGTAAAACCTCCATATTAGTAAAGAACGTTATATTAAAATATTTGTGGCCAAAAGTAACAAGAATTAATGACTATGTTGATATACAAGCTTGTTAATTGTATGTCCTCAGTAAATTAAGTAACCATTAAATAATTGTTATGATTCAATTAAGACCAATTGGCAATTGTTGTTCATAAACAAGAAACATTTTAATTTATGAGTTTACAAGCAACCAATACAGTAACAACAAAGAATAGCAGAAATTGCTTGGATTTTCTATTCTATAATATCAAGCACATCGAAAAAGAATCACTCACCTTGTAGGCTTCGTCTTCATCCAGACCGGAATATTAAATCCATCCTTAATCTCTGCGTCACTGGATGCCATGGTTTTTTTTATTATCAAATTTACCAGAAATAACTGGGAGAAACCACAGAAATCACAAGAGATAATTATACTAAACAATTTTATTACTTTAAGACACCTGTCTTGTTAGTGCGAGTGAGACTGAATGTTGAGTATTATCTTGAGCAGAAATGATAAGGCTCCTCGGTTATCAGCTTCGGATAGAAATATAGTGGGCATGTATAAACAAAGTTATGAAATAAATAATATGAGAATAAGAATAAATTACAAGACTTTGATATTCAGGATACTTGAGTTTCAGTTGATTTTAAACTTTGACTGGAAGTGGCCATCTGTAAAGAAAGGAGGATAGAGTTATTGACATAGCTGGGGCTTTAAAGTAAATAAATAAATGTGTTAAATTACTTGTGTATTTTAAGTAAGAAAATTTAAATTTAAATTCATTTATTTCATTAGATAACTAAACTACTGATGCATATAAATTTTGTTTCTGCCAGATTGTCTTCTAATGTTAAAAAAAATATAAAAAGAAAGGAAATGTTTAATGGTTTACAAATCTACATTTTGGCATTGTGGTTAAAGATAATACTTTCATATTTTATTTGTACATTACGAAATCCATAATAAAAGTGTTACAAAAACAGTAACTATACCAGTATTGTTACTATGTTACTAATTTTGAAATGTAGGCAATCGGTTCAAGTTGTATTATGATTATATCACAACCACAAGTTGATGTTTGAAGGTTATTGCTGTTTCACCTACGAGAAAAATCCCATTACATTTTAACGAACATCGCCAATATTCATTCAATCAATCAACATTCATGGTCTACCCAACATTTATGTTGCAATGGACACTATGGGCCATCTAATAATACAATCGTGACCAGCGTTAATTTAGTATCGAGTATCATTAAGCATTATATTTCACCGTGATATAAAACAGTAAAGTATATAGGAAAAATCACAAAAAAAAGAAGGATATTTAAGGTACTTTTGAGTTATCAGTGATAATAAATCACGAATACTTACACTTTTATAATTCGAGTATATAAAACACAAATTTAACATTTTATTGCAATATTAAGCAAATAAGGAAAATGTGTACGTAAGATTCCAAAGCAACTAGCACACACACTTATTATTTCATTGCCCCAATCCACATTTCCATTTTAATTGACATGACAGACGGCTGTCATTATCAATTCCACAGAATATAAATATGGGTTCAATGAGGGATTATGACCGATGTTAAATATAGGTTGACAAAAAGGACGAAAAATTGCTATACAAACTTCTTTTTAACCCCAGAAGTTCGAAGCTACGATTTAGACTCGAATGTTGAGTGCAAGGGAAGGGTCATCTGAAATTTCAAAGTGCTTTAAAGGCCGCTGCACACTTAAAGGAGTGATAGACGGGCGAGCTTTAAAACGGCGTACTTAATAGTCGCGACTTCGGTTTCGGACCGTTCTATCCGTTTCCCAAAACACCCGTTCCCAAAACATCCGTTCCCATCACTACCTTTTCCTAAATAATCCGTTTCCCGATATAAATGTTTCCCAAAATGTTCTTCTGCCAAAAGATACGTTTGTCTTGATATCCGTTTCCCAAAACACCCGTTCCCAAAACATCCGTTCCCATCACTACCTTTTCCTAAATAATCCGTTTCCCGATAAGTAATCTACCCAAATGGTACGTTTGAATTAATATGCTGATGCCAACTATATTATTAAAATAGACTTGATGTTATGACAACCGGGTGTTTTGACACACTGATGCCATGAGAAACGGGTCTTTTGGGCATACGGGTATCATGAGAGTCGGATTTTTTGGCATACGGATGTTATGACAACCGGGTGTTTTGACATACTGATGCTATGAGAAACGGATCTTTTGGCCTATGGTGGATTTAGGAAACTGTTATTTTGGAACGGATGTTTTGGGAAAGGATGTTTTGAGAAACGGATAGAACGGTCCGAAACCGCGACTTCATCGGTAAGCCATATCAGATGTATTTTACTGCAAGCGTACTGACTTCTGGCCCCTATCCCACAAAAATTTACAAGCGTACAATTTGACAAATTTGTACGGATCTCCATACAAAAAGTTGACAAATTTGTTAAATTGTAGGCTTGTAAAGTTTTGTGGTATAGGGGCCTGGTGGTGATGACACACGGGCGAGTAAGCTCACCGAGTCACAAGTACGCATACTTACTCGCCCGGCTATCACCCGTAAACAGAGTATGGAATCTATTCTCCCTCTACGCTATCACCCCTTTAAAATACTCCTATAATAAAAACCACCGAGTAAGTTCGTCGGCGATCCAACATGTTTGAATTTTGCTTGTAGCACGTCTCGGCTCGTACGTCTTTCACCACCAGGAGTAGCGAGCTACGATCTTTCGACGTCAGTGGGTGTTTGACATAATTGTGATGTGTTCATTATTTATTTTGGTTTAGAAATTCTAATTAAGGCCTAAAATGAGTAATTTTTAATTCTTTAATAAGTCAAAGCTTCCTCTTTCGACGACATTTTGCGTTTGAAGTGTAAGCAAGGTTCAACGTGTGTCACCGACGCGAACTGAGTAAGTTCGCGAACTTTAAGATGGCGGTAGAAGCTCGACCGTCTATCACCCCTTTTAGACATACCCTTATAATCTGTGCTTATGTTATGTCATAAATATTTGATAATATATTTTGGTTTTCGGTTCTTGGTTGTTGTTTTGTCACAAAAATATTAAATATTGTTTTTTATCGAACAATTTTGATCAACCTTTATTCTAAATCTCATCAACATGACGAAGGAACCACAGGATTTGGATTGGGTGCAACTGCGCAAAGAAATGGGAGCTGCTCATTATACCGAAACAATGAAAGAAAGATTTGGCCGAAAATTTAGCGAAAACCCATTTGTTCCTATTGGTAAGGTTTCCTTTGGATATTGTTCAATAGTTATACATGGAAACCCGTGCAATACATTAACAACGGATGAAATACAGTTATAACGAAAAGTTCGCATTTTTATAACCTGGGAGACAGCAGAGAAAAATATCATAAGGGAAAACTGAATAATAAATATCTGGGGACAGTCACACAAATTTACCAAGTCTCAAACTAAAACGACGATATAAGTACTGACATACATAGAAAACATTCAAGACTGCCCATAATGTTTCGATACCATTAAATGAACCTGGGACCACTAGCTTCGTAGGCAGGGTCGCTAACAACTAGGCCAATGAGTCGTCAAATAATTGTTTTTGTGTTAAGATTTCTTTTACGAAGGGTACTTGAGAATACTATGAAACAAATACTTTTCACAATTAATATTTTTCATATCTTATTGTGCCTGAGACATGTCATTTGCCAAATTTAGATATGCAACGAATTAAAATCGCACATTTTTTTTCGTTTAATGTTGAGGAAATGTAATCGATTCATACATACCTTTACTCCTGTAATCCCAGAGTGGGGTAGGCAGAGCTGTAGAAATACGTAAATCTCTAAACACTTGTTGATAATTCACTTACACAATTGGGTAAGTAAAGTTTTTGGAAGAGATGTAAATTATATTTTTTTTCGATTGTCGTCATCCTGAAGATCATGGAACTGCGGCTCTTTTACTTTTATTTCCTCTAATATTTTAGAAATCTTTTATTTAGTTATGAAGTTGACATTTGTAAACTTTAATGACCGACAAGCTTGTTGCCTTCGTATTTAATGAAATAGAAAAAAAAACTGTCACTTCTATATCTGTCAACGTCAAATCAAATCAAAGTAAACAAACAGTTCAGTTCAAATAAGTAAATTCAAGTACATCTTTGTAATACTCCATTTCCACAGTCCGTGTGGGATTGCCTGAATTCATTGCGTGGATTGTACAATTCAAAAGTGCTCTCGTGGCTATCAAAAAGCAGGGCAAGAGTCGTCAAGAAAGGAAGAAATCGGTGTCCAAGAAGAAGTGCCAAAGGGTTTGAAAATAAATCATAGACCAAATATTGTGCAAAGGTCTTAGAGCAAAGCGGCAAAACGAAAGTCCGGAGTTCGTTCTGAGATCGTTAAAAATATTTCTAAAAATACTGATCACATGAAACACAAGCAAACAGAAAAGAGCCGTTGTATTGAATCATTTGTTTACTTTGATTTGATTTGACAATGACAGATATAGAAGTGTTTTTTTTTCTTTTTCATTAAGCACAAAGGCAACAAGCTAGTCGGTCATTAAAGTGTACAAATGTCAACTTCATAACTAAAAAAAATATTTCTAAAATATTAGAGGAAATAAAAATAAAAGAGCCGCAGTTCCATGACCTTCAGGATGAAGACTATCGAAAAAAAATATAATATACATATCTTCCAAAAACTTTACTTAGCCTATTAGGCTAAGGTGTTTACCAGCATATTAGTGTCAGGTTGCAAGTCCATCGCCTAACAGTATTACAACCTTTATTCCCTAAGTCGCCTGTTACGACAACCACGGGAAGAAATGAAGTGGCACTACTCTAACCTGGCAACCACACGGGGGAAAATCGTTTCATACTCTGTTGTAAATTTGTTAGCTTAGTTTAATTTATCTACCTACTATGCAATAAGGTATCATAAATCCTCTAACATCATGCTAGAACTATTGCTATTGTATGGTAAAGTCTAGATAGCTGTTTTTATATGGTAAACAAAACGCAATGACAGTAAAATTATTTAAATTGTATTGCCAAAGCAGGTTGAATTGGTCGAAGCAGTAAAATTATAATCTGTCACAGGCACAATAAGAAAAATATTATAGTACAAACTCATGTACAGATCGGGGCGTCCATGCGTATGTATTGTCAGCAAAATATGTGGCGTGCCACCCTAAATTGTAAAGATTTGTTGGCACTTCATAAAGCAATAAATTCCATGACCATTTTTAAACTCATCACTGCTTTTTTTTTCTAGGCTGTTTGGCGACTGCTGGAGCATTATCATATGGTCTATGGTCATTCAGGCAAGGCAGATCCCGGATGTCACAGACCATGATGCGCGTTCGAATTGTAGCTCAAGGCTTTACAATAACAGCTCTCATAGTCGGGGTAGTAGCAGGGAGTAAGGTTATTAAATGAATCATAAATATTTATTTTTTGTCAATAATGGAACAATTTATCTGTCCCTACCCAACCTCGTCTAAGATCTTGTAAGCTACACTCACTTTAGATTTTGTTTAAAAATGGTGGCTTTTAGAGCAAATAAAAAATTTTAGTTATATTCCAATGTTTTAGAAATTTGTGCTTTAATTTAACAACACTTAACAAATTAAATTATCCATACATGACAGTCAGCTTCAAAAAGTTTCAAAACTTACTGTCATAAGTGTCATAACATAACATAACAATAGCAAATGTACATAAAATAAGTTACAGTTCAAAATATAAAATATTTCTGTAAATATGCATGATTAGATTAGAAGCTTTATTTTATATGAACAATACCTACATATAAATATAATGCCTATAATGATTTTAAACCTTGTTTATTTTTTAACCCCAAACACAACCTACCTTCTTATTTTTAGGATTCTGTGCCAGAACGGATAAAAAGGAACCCTTATGGTGAGACTGGTGTCTGTCTGTCACAGCAATATTTTTTCTTAAACTATAGAGCTATCAACTTGAAATTTCGAATATTTGTATAAGTGGCTTGTCATTATGAAATTACTAGCTTCTGCCCGTGACTTCGTCCGCGTAGATTTCGATTATCGTTATTCCCTCGGGAACATTTAAATTTTTCGGGATAAAAAGTAGCCTATGTGTTAATTCAGTGTATAAGTTAACTCCATACCAAATTTTATTAAAATAACTCCAGCCGTTTAGACTTGACGAAGTAACAAACATACACACTCGCAAACTTTCGCCTTTAACTATAAGATTAGTGTGATAAGTGTGATTTTTCTAAATAATGTAAAAAGGGGTCTAGAATGGAGGATCCCTAACAGGTGTCAATCAATCAATCAGCAAAATGTGTCTCGTGGTAGGGCCTTATAAGGTCCTTCAAAATCACTACCATAATCTTCCCCGTTAACCTACTGCCATATTGCTGTGTTTGTATATGGTTTGTATTGTTATATTCCGTGTGGGGTATATGCCATCTGGTAAAATAATTAGCTATAATATAATAGGCCACCTTCTATTTTAGTCCTTAAGGTTGGCAACGCATTCGCAATATAGAATACAAACTCAATCGATGAGAAAATAGGCATTTTAACATTACGTCAAGTCCGTTCCACCTTATTTGTCTTGTTTAGTAAATATTTATATCCTAAAAATGCACCTTATTGTATCCTCAAAATGCACATCCATAGGCTCTCGAAAATCGAAGTTGGGTACAATAAACAATAATTCATACGGTGGCTGTATGATCAGTGTTCTGTGGCTTTTTAAAAATAAAAACATTGACAGCTACTAACTAAACTAGACAAGCAAAAGTTGACTTTTTAGACATATCCTACAATCTGTGGTTGACTTAAACTTGACAAAACGTCTCATCTAGGCGTACCTACTTAATCTGTGGACAAAATTTAGTTTATACAAAAATTTACCATCTCGGAGTTTAGATTAATAATGTATTAAATTAGTGCAAAATTAAATAATTAACAACGTACAATGAATGGGTTCGTAGCTGTGCACTGTGGTAAGTAAACAGGTGTTATTCGATTTACTGTTTTCTTCCGGGAAAACCATCACAAACATAAATGACAACATTATTTCAGGTGCCGGTTATCACAGCGACAATTTAAAAAAAGATTATCAAAAACTGTGCCATGTAGCCTGTAGAAAAGCCACAGAGGCTCTCAGACTAGGAGGAAATGCTGTAGATGCAATAGAAAAAGCAATAATCGGTAAGTAAACAAATGGGTCAACTTAACAGGTATATTGTAAATGAATAAATTTAAATTAAATTTAAAATAAAATAAATTAAAATTGAAACAATTTAAATAGGTATTCATATTCATATTGCGTTTTTCAGAATTAGAAAATAATCCACTAACTAATGCGGGTTTTGGATCTAACCTAAGCTGGGATGGATCGGTAGAATGTGATGCATCAATAATGAATGGTCAAACATTACATTTCGGTGCATGTGGAGCAGTGTCAAATGTTTGGAATCCAATTACATTAGCAAAACAACTCTGCATTAAACAGTGTGATAACTTATCTTTGGGGCGCGTGCCACCATGTGTCCTGACTGGAAAAGGAGCCAGACTATGGGCAGAGAGAATGGGGATTGCAATAGTGGACGGCCAAAACATGATCTCACCAAGAGCTTATAGAAGTTTTAAACATTGTAAGAGGAAGTTAAAAAGGTACTCTCAACAGAATGAAATAAAGTTTAGCCCTCTAGATACAGTCGGTGCCATTTGTGTTGACTCTAATGGTTTAGTAGCAGCTGGGGCGAGTTCAGGCGGAGTATCATTGAAACATGAAGGGCGAGTCGGCCAGGCAGCATCATTTGCCAGTGGGGTGTGGGCTGTTACCAGCAGGGATGGCATTGAACAATCAATAGCATCCTGTACCTCCGGGTGTGGAGAGCATTTAATAAGAACACAGTTGGCAAAAAATACAGCTGAGAGTCTGTTAGACCCATCTCCAATTATGGGTCTTGCTAAATGCCTTAAAGACAAATTTTTGGAGTCCCCTTTCTTATGGGATGTGCCCCAAAGGCTTGGAGGAACACTTGCTCTTAGGTTTGATCCTCAGGTTGGTGAAGGAGAGCTCATATGGGGTCACACAACAAAGACCATGTGTGTTGGATTTATGTCTACTGAGAGTGATAAACCAAAAGTAAGCTATAACTGAAAAAAACGGACTTAGCATATAATTTGAATCTACTGGTTTTATAAAAATATTTTTTGTTTTAGTGTGTATTCTCATATCTTCCACAAAAAGTAGCAGCTGGGCAGAAAGCGGTGGTTTCCGGGCAGCCATTCAGAATCCCCATACATCCCAGCCCTGTAGTACAATGGGAAATCAAGACTGAACCAAATCTTATAGACCTGGAGCACAATGGTTCTATTTAACTTGGGCAAATACTTACTGAAGTTCCTAAAGTAGATTTAAGTATACTGGTTTTATGCTTCCATAACTCAAAGTAAAGCAATAAATGTTTTCCACTAAGTAAGGTTTTTTTTAACATCTTTCTCATTTTGACTGTGTGATTGTAAAAAGGTGTAGGTATATACAATAACATCCTGAGAATGATAGGGGACAGGTACAACTGCCCCTATATCCGTCATTATTGTGGGCTGAGGTTTGTTTCAATAGAACTTGCCAACAATGTAAACAAACTTTGTATTCAAAATGTCTTTAATTTCCATTCTACATCAAATACTGCTAAATCCATGTGTTATTTAATATAAGGATATCTCATTGAATGTTTTGTTTACATTGTTGGCAAGTTCTATTGAAACAAACCTTACATGCCCAAGTAAACTAATTACTAACACTTAGATCTAAGCCACTAACATTTAAATTAGTTATTCTTTATGAATGTATGGACTTATGTTGTCTGAAATAAATGATGATTATTATTATTATTATTATACACATTGATGAAACTGAATTTTGTCATTACATCATATGTAGCATCATTAATTACAAAATGAAAGATTCCATGGAACAAATAGGACATATCTGATGCTGTAATAATAATGTCTATGGCTTAGAGGCGATTTGTTCTGAGTTAAAGAACTTAATTTTTCTATTCATAATAAATCATTGCTTAAATACAAAAGCGACACAAACCAAAATGTGTTTGTGATGCATTTAAAATCGGAACGCTATTTACTAAGTTTTAAATCAAACTATTTGTTTTTGAATTGTGGTTCTTTTGTATTTAAGCAGCGAAATATGAATAATATTAATTATACGAATTCAAATCTCTTATGAGATTAAATACCATATTATAATCCGCTGGGTCATAATATGGTACTGAATCTCATTATAAACCTGCTGGTTAGCCGATGGCTATAATGACTTACTTTATTAGGTGAGATTTGCATGATATATAATTGGGCAATTCCGAGGATTTGGTGTGAAAAATATATTATAGGTCCGAGTGTGAGGCGCCTTGCGGTTAAAAAAAAAGTCTCAGCCTGACAAAGCTACTGACTTGCTATGAAAATATGAAAATTAGGGTATCGACTTTTACACTGACGATGTAGAAGGCTGATTCAAAATAAAAAACTGTTAAGTATATAAAAAGGCTTGTATTTGTGTATTGTAAATAATAAATTCGGTGAGAGGCAATTAAGTACAATAATATTAAATGTGTCCTATATGAAAAAAAAGATTGTGCCATGCTGTATTTATAAAATAAAATAGTTTCACAATGAAATGGTAAAGGATTGCATTATTTTCTCTATTCGCTAAATTATCATAATATTACATATATTGTTAACAATTTATTATTATTGTTGTACAAAATGGTCAAACAAAATTTACATGCGCGTAATGTCATGCGTGTCATGTTAAGATTAAATTTAGTGACAACTTGAGTTGTCTTAAGGTCATTTGTTCACTTAACGCCTGGTATGCATGTAATATGTGTCTGCTTAATTTCCCCCATCATTCAGACCATTGCCCGAGGAGGTTGTAGAACTATAACAGACTGATATTCAACCCGCGCGAAACCGGGCGGTTATCTAGTTTATCTCTACGGTACAATACAAGTAAACTACATCCACGAACACAGACCCCCAACTATTTATGCCCGGCGTCAAGTGACCAGACCTATTTACAGCACCATTTTTTCGAATAGTACCAATAACAAGTCCTTATATTTAAAATATCATAAAGTGCATCTTGTTTTCGGTTTTAAAGCGTATAATTCAAACAAAATAACATGGCCCAGTTTTCAACAAACGATTACGAACTGAGCCTTATTATTTGCTTCAGAGTACATTTTTACAAGGTAACCAACAATTAGCACAAAATTTAATTGATTCCGTCGAAGTACCTGTACGTTTCAACAGGTAATAATTTCTTATTACATTCATATGGTAACAAGAATATAACATTAGCATGCACATGTTAGCAACTAAAAAAAAGAGAGACGTCACAGAAAAAAGATTGATTCGGATGTGCAAACTTACTGTTATAAATCGTTACCCACGTGTAAGGCAGCGTAAGTATCTAAAAAACTAATAGTTAAATACAATCACTAAGTCAAAATATTACTTCACTAAATAAAAACTATAAATTATGTCTTGACATAAAACTTTTGTACTAAATTAAAATGTTTTATTTTATAAAATTAAGTTATCCTCAAAAAAATGCTCCAATAATTGCATTGAATTTAATTATTGTGTTATTATCTTTGGACTTAATTAATTTCTATAGGCAAATAATATGGGAAATTCCTATTTACTTTATTTGTACAAAAATTTTGTTTTCGGTATTCCCACGTTTCCGTATGTCTATCCCTACTCACTCCATTTATTTCTTGGGATTAGATGATTATAGCTGCTTTCTTCAGATAATAGCAATAAAGGGTATAGATACCCTGCACATACTGAAGTAATACATGCAAATGCATGTCATTGCAAAGAATAGTTATCATTTAAAAAATAAATGAGATTTTAAAAAAAGAGTTCTTATCCGCCGTATTTCCTGATTGGACACATTCTTGTCCCGGCAGATTGTTGTGTGGATGTATTCCGTTTAGGCTATGTTCTTTCTTAGACATAGGTATTCCATTTTCGTCGGTAGTCATTTTGTCATTCTGGTGGAAATAAAATTTGTGCAAGCAAAAACATGGTCAAAAAGGAATACGTCCAAACAAGAATGTGTCCAGTCGGGAATACGACAATAAAGGAATCAATCTTGCAAAGGTTGTACCGACAAGTCTTATCGCGGAAGCGTTTTACGTATATAATGTTTGATATGAAAATATTAAAGAATTCGTGGATACATATTGACCACATACATAATAATTATGTAATTATTTAAAGAAAACTGTGGTTGACCTTGATAATTAATAATATTATAAATAATATCAATAAAAACATTATTCTAATATAAAATATCACATAGCTAAGTCTTAATTAACAAATATATCAAAAATAAGGCGTAATGATCAAATTTACGAATTATGCACAAGTGATAATTAACCTAAAACATTTAATGTTACATTCACAGACTTGCTGGCAAGGTGTTTTACCTATATGGACAGAGAGTACGAAGAAAATCGAAGTTATATCAGCTCTTGATCACGAAATGTGATCTACACATGAAATTTCATTTTGGTAGAACAATAACATAATAAAAAAATGACATTATAGCTTAATCCTATTTTTTTAATATCATGATCACATTTAAAAGAAAACGTAGTAAAGTATAAGTCAATTATATAAAAAATTAAATGCCAAGATAATACTGTAAAATAAATTCATGTGATTTGTCATAAGTCATAACACTGGTTACAGAAAAGTTTGAAAAATAAACACATTTTTTGTTGTGTTAACAATGAAAAGTATTATTACTTCAAACTCGAATAAGAGGGACGAATTACAAGGCATCTCATCAGTCTATTCCATTAAATCACGCAGTTAAGAGACATTTACTCAGACGCAACCATATTCATACCAAATAGCTGATTCCTTGGAGTTCTCTGGTTTCTCATTCCTACTCGGTCGCCTGTCATTCCTCAACTCCTCATTTACTTGCAAGCCATCTTCTTCTGGTAGTGGTTGATCATTAACCGGCTGTTGCTGGTCGTTGCTCGATCTGTCGTTCACACTCTGGCACGCGTTGTCCCCAATCACAGTCGATATTCTATTGTAGACCAGGTATGTTGGAGTTTCTTTCATCGGCGTACTTTGCGGTCTGGTGTTAAGAGTGACGTCCGGGTTATCATCTGCTACGTACACCGTGCGTCGCGAACCAGCCGTTCCAAATACTGGAGAGGGCGCTGATACTGAAAATTTTACACGCATTTCATTAGTTTTTAGTACATATTTTACATTTGATAACAAAACAATTATTTGGCAAAAACAGGCTGTAGTTTAGATGATCAAAGTTTTAGCTTATTCCTTGTTAAAAATGCAGTTCTCGAGGTAATCACTAGAAACTACACAAACGGCGCAGGTGATTCCACACAGATATAAATAAAACTATCTGTAAATAAAATTATTATGTACATACATACATACATTAAATCACGCCTGTTTCCCAGAGGGGTAGGCAGAGACCACTTCTTTCCACTTGCTACGATCTTGACAAATTTATTTCGCTTATTATGTGGTTACAGAATTAACAACAAGTTTTAAGAGTTATTGATTGGTGTTAGGAATGAAGGCGTGAGTGTTTATGTATGTATTATTTTATTAGATAAAATACCTGCAGGCATTCCTGTGTCACCTTCCAAGCCCTGAAAACTATTTCGGTGTGAAGGTGGGATGGCTTTATGTGGTCTTCTTCTCAAAGATGCGCGAATCAGTGCATCATCCCCTCCTCCGCTGTGAATGGACGTCGTTGAAAGCCTTCTTACAAAATTACCTTCACTCAACCTGGTCGAATCTAAACTAGGAATAGATCCAGACGTATCGAAATCTGGTTTCTTTAGAAATTTGTCTTCAAACCTCCTGCTGAAGGAAAAGTCAGCGCTATTTCTAGGCGATTCTCCACTAGGATTAGACGAACCCTGATCTTGTTCAGAGCTTTTGGACATTTTATCCAAATCTTGGCTGCCTGGATCAGATTCGCCTGACTCGGATCCTGCGAGAGTCAGTTGTGACTTAGATCGAGTGGCATCTTCGATTCTTTTCGTACTTCTAGACGGAACTTTATTTATTAAATCAGTACCTGCTTTTCTGACTCGTTTTACAAATGACGCTCCGAAACCTCGCCGCTTTGTAGTACAGTTATCGAGTTTTTTGTAATGTTCCATGATTTTTTCTTCGAGCTTTTCTTTTTGACGACATAAAGCGTTTACTTTATCTGCAAACATTTTCTCTTCTTCATGATAATGTTGTTTGTCTTTCAAGGAATGCGCCAATAGTTCATGATATTGAGTTAGAAGTTGTGATACATGGTCCATTAATGATCTTCTATCAGCATCTAAACTCTTATTCATTTGGACAAGCATTTCGCAATGCTGATTAGTTTTATTTATTTCTAATTCCATACTCGTTATTACTTCAACTTTTGTATTAATTTCTCCAGACATTTCCGTGTTCCTCAATTTTAACTGAGTCACTTCGGTTCTAAGGCTTCTGTATTCTTCTTGCATGTTTCTATATTCATTCTTTAATCGATCACTTGCAGTGAACAAATTCCTAAAATCATCTTTTAATTTGGAATGTTCAGCTCTAAGGTTGGTCAAATTTCTTGATTCAATTTTTAAGTTGTCTCTTTCCATTTCATATTCTGCCACCTTTTTTTCACAGCTAACCAATTTCTCTTTTAATTCTCTGTTCTCAATTTTGAGATCTCTTGCTGCTACTTTAACTGGCTCTCTCTCGCTTAGCAACATTTCATACTCTGTGTTTAATTGTTCATGAAGAGTTTGTAAAGCAACTTGATCTCTCAGTAGATTGTCCTGTTTATCTTTAAGCACTTCCAATTGCTTTATAACTTCTTCTTTTTCAGCAGCCAACTGGCTATTGGCCAATTGCAATGTCATTTGTTGTGATATTAATGAACCGTTTTGAGAATTGAGAGTGGCTATGTTAACTTGTAATTTTGCATTCTCCGCTTGGCAACTTTCGAGAGAAGACTGCAATAGCGCAAGATCAGAAGTCAATTGCTCTATTTGAGGATTGATAACATCTTCAACCTCTACCTTCTCCGGAAGATCGCAATTGCACGGCACTAATTTAGTAAGATTACCATTTGAAGCAATTTCTGATATCAACCCTTCATGATCAGAATTTGTTATGATTTTTTCTAACATGTATTCAACATTTACGTCTTTAGATATTATTTCAGACACGTGAATGCCGAGCTTCTCAATGCAATTTCTGACTTTGTCAAAGTTAACCTTTTCTGTAATTAAGTCTTTTTGCAAAGTTTGAATAGTCTCACTGTCTATTTTTTTTTGTGACTTCAATTCCTGAGTTTTTTGTTCTAAATCTTGAAGTCTATGCAACATATTTTGGTTGCCTTCAACCTCGCGAATTAATCTTTCAATTTCTCTCTTTTTTAATTCCACTTCAGTTGTCAACTTGTCAAGTGATACATCTTTTTCTTCCACTGCTTCTCTCAATTTTCCAACTTCCCTCTGGAGATAATGTGATTCTTTTTCACTGTAAGTTAACTTTGTCTTGAGTTCTTCTGTTTGTATAATTAATCCAGTAACTTTATCAGCTTCAGGCTTCAGTAAATTCAATTCTTTAGTTCTAGCATCCAAGGATTTTTCAAGATCATCAGCTCTTCTTTGTATGGAATCACAAAGCATTTGGATCCGTTGCTTATCCTTGGTTAAAGATTCCAGATGTTTTTCAAAATCTTGAAGTTTATTTTTTTCTGATTCTCTGTCTATTGATTGCCTATCCATATAGGATTTTTGGCTGTCTAAAGAATCTTGTAATTTTCTATTTTCTTCTAATGCATTTTTAAAAACTTCTTCCAGTTCCGCATTTTGCTGTATAACACGATTACAATTTTCTTGAAGTTGTTCTGACTTTAATGTTAATCTTTTTTTTTCTTTCTCCAACTCTAATATCTTATCACTACTTTCTAACAGTGATTGTTCTTTTAAAGTGTCAATTGTTGAAAGAAGTCGCTTATTTTCTAATTCCAGTTTTAAAGCTCTTGCTTGTGCATTGCTTGTCAATTGTTCCGATAAACTATTTTCACCAGATTCTAAAGTGCTCTCACATTCATTGTCAGTATCTAAATTACTATTATTACTTTCACTTAGTACAGATTTAGTAATGTACTGTAAATGATTATTTTCTTCAATTAATTCTTGGATCTTTTGTTGGTCTGCATCTCTTTCCTATAACAAATATAAATAAACAATCAATCATCTTACCTAAACATACGAAACTAATGTAAACCAAGTTAAACTTACTAGAGCTATGTCGTTGGATTCCCTTTTTAATTTTATCATTGCTGCTTCTAGTGCAAGACACTGCTCTGCTCGTTTCCTTGCTCTTTGCAGTTGTTCCTCTAAAGCGTCTCTGGTTTCCATCAATGCTTTATTGTCTTCTCGCAACTCTCCTACTCTAGTTTTGTAGTACTCCGAATCAGATAGACGGTCACGATATCTCTGAATGTCTTGTTCCAGCCTGTCGCATCGTTCCGCTTTCTCTCTCAAAGCATCAACTTCATCCCTATATCCAACAGATTTTCTGGCTTCATTGAACCATTCCTGACTATCTGCTCGTAACTTAGCAAGAACCAGCTTGTTATGCTCTAATTCTTCGCGAGTTTCAGATAATTGTTCGGATTTTTCTTCCCTGCAAGAAAATATGCACATTAGTAATGTACAACTATTTAACCCAGAATGTATAATGAAAACTATATTGTGATTCTTGTTACTTACAATTCTTGCCTTTGTTTTCTGAGCCGCGCCTTCCAATCGGCCAGCTCTACTGCCAAGTGCTGGCTTTCCCCATTACTCTGAGTAACATTTTGAGTAGACCTGCTTGTACCATTTTTATTTTCATTTTCCACCTCATACAGACCCTCGTTGAGCATCATAGAAGCCCAATTTTGTAAGTAGTGATCCCTTTCTTTAGCTAATCGCCTCATGTGGTTAAACATAGTAGGTGACTGGAAGAGGTCTACGGCGTCCGGCGTTAAAACAACGGTTTGCATATCAGTCACCTAAAATAAATAAATTACTAGTAAATAACAACACAATCTTACTGATAGAAATAAAATAATGCGAAATAGGAATGTTTCAGTCACGTTGACGGCAAAGCGGCCCACATTAATTGCGGAACAATGTAGTGACTAGTGAATCAAATCTTAAGGTTACGGCTTTCTTATGTTTCTATTTCACAACAAAGACAAGAGTTGAACTTCAAAAGTGCTATTTCGTGTTTTTTACGAAATCTTATTGTGACCCTAAGTGTAGGTACCTACCTATAGTCTGCTGCTAATTGAAGTTACTTGTTCTAAACTTGTTTCCTAATAGAATTACTGTGACATACTTAGTAACATTTAAATGTGTCACTCTATAGAAAGGTATGGCTATAGAGGGTGTCAATCCGAATGGGTCAGTAGATATGGAGAATTCGGAAATTAAAGTAATATGTTCTTCAAAACCAAGTCCTTGATTTTGAAAACGGAAAAAACTGCGTTTAAATAATTTAAATTCATACCCACGTACAAACCGAGCATCGAACCGAATAGGTTTTTCCGAAAAAGACACATTGTTTTTCTTGCCAGAATTGATAGTGTAAGTGTATAAGCGCATTGTAGCTTGGCGCCCAAAATGTACAAAAAACCGAGATACTTATAGCAAAAAAAGGACAATAGCTACATTTGATTCCCGCCTCCCGGTTAACATACTTACGTATTTTTACAATCTCTATATGCTCTATATACTCTATATTACCAAAATCGGGACCTTGGTTCGTTTGAACATTACCCTTAATATTATCCTAACTAATCTAACCGGTTTCGATTGCTTGCCCTTTATATAATATTACAAGTTCATAAAACGTTATTGAGTCGAAACCTAGGTACTACAGTTACGTAACGTAACCTGCGACTACTGCGAATAATCGGTGGGCTTACAACGAAGAGTAATCGCCATGGTTCATTTTATTACACACATTCTCAATGAGGATGAAGGTAAATCGAATATTGTTCAACTTCGACAGTTCGACCAAAACAAACTTACGCAGTAAACAAAACTATTATGCAATAGCTACTTGCGAGAATTGACATGTAAGTACAAATTGAAGTCTTTATGTCAAGGTTAAATTATGAAGGACAAAGTTGTCGCTCTCATACTTCCTAATATAATTTGCATTAATTCCCAAGTTTTGGTATATATTTTATTTTCAAATTGCCATATTCTACTTTTTTATTCATTTATTTAGGCAACATACAGTCAAGTAACAGTCAAGTAGCAGTCAGTAAGTTCGGACGGAGTTTAAAAACACCAGTAAAAATAATACTTATGTAAATTACCAGTCAACTTATTTCCCTATCAATAGAAGGTTAATAGGATAACGTAAGGTCTGCTGAGCTGGACTTTTGTTTAAAAAACATGTTAATTATCAGTGATTCATGCCTAGTTGCAGAAATATTCAATATTTTTTACATTGCCTTATGTCGCGTATTTTACTTTCTACCTTGGCGAATTATAAAGACCCAGTACGCAACTTAAGGCGAAATTAAATTTAATGAATGTTTGTGCCTCAGTTGGCAAGAAAAATCGAATAAAAAAACCTACTGTGACAAAACAATCGTAATTAACATAATAATGTAAACAAACTCCTTTCCTTACAAATCTTTCTAAACTTTTAAACCTTTAACCAAATGTAATTATAAACACATCTTGTATATATCAAAGGCTTCAGTTCCTAACAATAAAAAAATAAAGCTTTCCAAGTTATTGAGCTATTCCCAACAATATATTTCTTCTGTTTTTCACACAGGCCATGATGACCAACAAGCATACCAATTTTTTTTGTAGATCCTCCTCATATTTCACCATCCTGACAATTACACATAAGTCAGGTGACAATTTTGTAAACATTGCAAAAATAACTAGTTATTACATCAATAGGATTCATATAAGCTGCGCAATGTACACTCTAATGACACCAGTTGCCTGTCATTGTCAGGATAAAGAAATAGGGAGATGGTCCTTATTGATTTAACTTTTATTGCTAAAAAACACTAATGGCAGACTTAATGCCTAATAGCATTATCTACTAGTCTACCAAATAATAAAACTGTAACTAACAAAAGTGGTGCATAGAAGACAAAGAAAGCAAAGAACATATTATACAAAATAATAAGGACCAATAAAAAATTAAATCATAATTTCACTAAAAGTACAATTATCCCTGTGACAGCTGTATTTTATTATTTCGAACACTTGCAAGCAACACTATTTAAGGAGTTGATTCATCATTTCAATTACTGGACATCATCACAAGGTTTGTACTGATAATATTTATGAAAGTCAATGTTTTTTTTAAAACATAAATTCCCTAGCTTCCTTGAGTCCCTAAAAAAGAAACTAGAGATTTTAATACAAAAGAACAAGTATTCCTAAGTGTATTAAATCTACTTGTTGAAGAATAAAAAACATATTTATTGTTTCATTGGTCAACTAGTTAAGAATAACGTTAGGGAAAAACAAAAATTCACCAACCTAATTAACTTAATCATAAGAAACTTAACATAACATGAGTATCAGTGGTGTTGTACTAGGCTTTAACCTTTTGAATGCCACAGATGGCTTCGGCTGTCAACTGTAAGTTGTGCCTGTAATGCACCGATGGCTACATTTGTCAAAAACTCAATATTAAAAGAGACTTTGTGTCATATCAGTTAACATAGCATAGCATAGCCTAGCATAGCAAACATGTTTGGCATGTGAGTGACACATTGATTGCCATTAGAAAACAAAATTGGGTTGGATTGAGTGACACATTTTGTATTTGACATATTGCACCTTCGGTAGGACAAGGGCACAATTGCCCCTATAATCATATAGTACATTGTGCCCTTGTTCTACTGAAGGTGCGATTATGGTGTTCAAAAGGTGAAGTCATTGTACTTGTTTTACTGCAATAAAGATTTAATAATAAAATGAATCATTCATACCTGCTTAATACACTCTACAATATTGTGCTGTAGCTCTACATCCAGCTCCTTAATTCTGGTGATAAACGTCTCCTTGTTGGGGCACTGGACGGCAGCTCCAAGCAGCAACAGTATCAGCAGCTTCATGTTCTCCAACCCTTCCCTGGACTCTGGAGTCTTTCCAAGACAAATACACTCCGGCACCACCAACAGTGTCATGCCTAACTCTTCTTCATACAAGCTCTTAACATTTTTTGTGATAGCATCAAAATTCTTTACTCTCCCTAAGATTAAAGCTTGGTCCTCTAAGCCAGCTAGTTTGGTAATGTGAAAGGAAGGTTCTGGATCAATCTGGAGGTAAACTTGCTGGAGTATCTCTCCACTGAAGAGAGATGAGTATTCTTTTACAGAATCTGGACTTGGTAAGCATGATTTTAACTGGAATAAAACAACATAGAAAATTTAGATTGAAAAATCCCAGGTGTGAGAAAGTAAGCATAGCATAACATGTGTTTGGATCCAGAACTAAATTAAACATGCATTAATGTAACCTTGCAACATAATTTTGAGTAGCAGGGCATGCCGTCATGGGTTGAAAACACTAGCATTCTCGATAAAAACCTTATTATACATAACCCTAAATCTAATTCAAATTATTAAAAAAATATGAATGGTTCTCTTTAACCAGAAACAATATTGACCTACTTAGGTACATTATGAGTTATCATAATATAATAATAATTAACATGCTTAAGATAGTTATACCTAATCGTCAATTAATCAATCAATAAAAGTCCAAGTTACCACAGCTGTTAGGAAAAACTTGTTTATAAATAAAAGCACTTAAACTTTCTTTCAATATCATAATTCAATGAATTGTAACTTAAATGAAGCTCAAGAGCTTAAAAAATTAAGTGATATCTATTACGAAATACCTCTGTTCAGTGAAGTATGACGATTAGGAGAATGAAACCATTTTAGTGATCTTATAATACTTAAGATGTAAAGTAAATTGCCATACGATGTAGTTATCTATGAAAAACGCGGGTTCGTTCAGGCGGAACGGCAGTGTGATTTTGTCACACGGCCCATTGTAACACTCGAAGAAACAAAACTAGTGGTATCACTTACCCAAGAAACAAGGGGGCCGCTCAAGAATTCTTCAATCTCGGTACAAGAAGCGGCCATTCTCGCCAAGCGTTATGAAGAATGGAGCCTACTCCTTTGAAAGTGTTCAAAGCGCATGGCATCAAAGTCTTCCTCACAGTTCACACGAGCTAGGAATTTGCTCAACATCTGCTGAATACAAAGGAACTACGAAGAGTATCTACACCACAAGCAAACAAATTTACAACTCCGTCTCGTTTCATTGAGTTGACTGACACTTGATGCCGAGAATGTTGCCAATGTGTAATGTGTAAAATGAGGAGAAGAAAGGGTGCCCATCATGTGGCCATTGACGCATTAACGACAGGAGGTTGTTCTATTGCAACGTAACGCCGCCGCCGAGGCACATAAATTACAATGGCAGTTTTTCAGCAAAACAAAGTTAACCAACAACGTCAACATCAACAAGTCTCAACATCAAGATTTGCCACATAAAATGACCGTGACAACCAAACGGGAAAAAATATCTAAAAAGTATTTTTTATAATATATCTCGAATATGACTTCTTCTCGATGGGCATAAGAAAACAAGAAGACAGTTGATCTCGGTGATGGATTGTGTGAGCAACACTTAAACTCAACGCCGTATTTAGATTCCAAAAAAGTTACCAAAGATGGCCGAACGTCACTGTCACAAAAGTCATTGTCATTGTGACGTTCCAGATGTAACCAACCCGTGCACATTTATAAAAAATAGGTGGTCATATAATATTTTGTTGTTATTTAAGTGTCAAGATTATCCCAAGTTTTTGATGTTTTCTATATACCTACTCATCGCGTAGCACATCTCGGCTTGGTACATCATAGATATAGCTATGTACAAAACACTACCCCCAAATACTTAATTACGTAGCGTACCCAAGTACTAACTTTAGCTAGCGAGTTCGTTCGCGTTGATTAGGTTACACACAATATGGCGTGAAATACCAGACATGTAAATCCTTTGGCGATGACTTCAGAGATAAAAAGTATTGTATACAATGTGTGTTGCACATGAGTTTAGGCCATTGAGCCATTTTTACGAGTTTGACTGACAAACATATAAACTATTTTTTACACTGCGACTAAGAAGTTATATACGAACTATGTATTAGTAATAAATAAAGACAACAATATGGTGATATGAATATACGCAAATTATAAGATTAATAATAGTATCCAACTGTTGCTAAGCCCTTAAGTATTACCACTGTAATATGAACTTTTCTTCTACAAAACAGTTTCAACTAAATATCTGTAGGTGAAATTAATATTTACATTAAATTATTCATTTATGCGGTTGCATTTAATTTTAGGTTTACAATTATATATAAATAAATTACATTTGTACATTATTTAGAAAAGTTAAAACTTTACCGATGCAAGACTTTTTCATTGTATTGGCAACACATGAGTAGTTTTTTTGGAATCTATATACGGCGTTGAGTTTAAACGTAGCCTTATCTGTGGCAATTCATTTAATAGGTGTTATGGTCAAATCATTGGTTGTTTTTCTAGGACGTTTCACAATGTTTTATTTCAGCCAATGCGGTTCTATAGAATTGGACCTAACTGGACTCGACTTTATGTTCATCACACTCAATTATTCAACAAAGATTCTAATCTGTGCAAGATTCAACCTAAAGACATGTATACCCAACATAATACCATACCATCTGTCCCTTATTTATAATCTGTGATGCTGACAGATATGACATGACATGACAACCCGCGGTCAATTCAATACAAGTTGAAAGAACTAAAAATTTAGTATAATAAAATTATTGTCATTTATTTGAAATATATAGTGTACTTTGGGCCAAGGCAATAACAAATACTTCAATTTATATCAACAAGCTAAAAAGTACCTTAGATAAACATAATATGTTAAACGAAGATAAACTTTGCTGACACGTAATTATTGATTTTTTGTATCGCAACTTGTGTTTGCCTTTACGTGTTAGATACAAACAGTACTATGTTTACGAAAACTGTAAATAACAAAGTAAAATTTCAAGACCAACAGTTGGACGACTATATCCTAGAGGTATTATATGATTTCCGTTACCCGCGACTTAAGTAGATTTTTTATCTTTGATTGATGCCCGAAGTAAACAGTACTCTTTACCATTATACATGTATTAAAATTGAGTTCTGACAATATGAAAAAAAACGAGTGAAAACAGTTCTGCTGCCCATTTTTAAAGCTGCTTTACAAAATTTTATATCCTAGAATAGAATTAACATTTACAACTACCTCAGTGTTTATATTCATTCTGGGTCTCGGGCATATAATTGTTGAAAACTGGTCCATCTTATCCATTGGTCACTCTGGGCAAGCGCCCAGGACTTTGAAAACTGTGGGACTCCATTATCCTCAAGAGCCCAGGGCCTATAGGTTAAAAACAGTATTGGTTGTGACAACTTTTTCCTAAAACTAATAAAATGTATACAGCTCTATTTGTTGGCATGAATAGTTGAGTTACCATGACGTTATAGTTAAATAGGGTCCATTTATAGAGCTATAAACATCTTTGATATCTGTTCGGTCTGTTAAGTACCTAGTTAAAATACTTCATTTTCTAACAAAACTTTATGTAGGTTTAATGTGCCTACTCTATGCCTTCTTTGCGTTAATCCCATCTGTTACCACCTGCACACTTTTGCTGGCTTATTCCTATTGAATAAAGTTCAAAGTGGCAATAATAAGACTGGGTGAGAACAACCGTCCATTCTACTGCATAATTTGTTTTCATTTGCACACACCCATGAGCCATGCCAATGTGAAGAGTGTACCAGAGTTGTCAACAGTCAATTGTAAACAAATGTTATTTCAGAATTCAGTATTAAAAAGTAAACTACAAAGCAAAGTAGATGCCCTTGCCATAATGGGCAAGGAACTAGACAAGTGCAGTATGGAGAGGGACAAGTACAAGTTGCTGGTGGAACAGTTGAAGTGTGTCCGGACAGCACCCCAAAGCCGGGACAGTAGGAGTGTGTGCAGGCTCACACCCACATACACAATAAGTGGAGGGGAGTTGCTGGCCAAGACTAGAGATCTCAATGATATGCTGAAACTAGAGGTATGGTAGTGATTTCCATAGACCAGACAGGTCATCGCAAAAACAGATATGGAAAAAGAATAAGATTCAATAGAGTTGTAATACCTAAGATTATGATTATTTAAAGCGGATATTATCATAATTTAGCTTTTTTGTAGTTGTATATCTGTCATAATTTTGTCAATATGGTATTCTTGAAACAGTTTTGTTTGAGTTTGTTTTGTGATAATTGAAATTAGTAAAACTATTTGCTCATATTTATGGTTATTTCTAAATAGGTATCTAAATATTTAAATATGGTGAAATTAGAAACAGTTCATAGTGGATTAAGAACTACTTAACCCAAGCTCTCTTAAATGTCCATTTGTATGAAACAGTTAAAGAAAGATAATATTAAGAAAATAACTAATAAAATAAATAATTATTTTTGGGTTACCGTTATAAATGTATGTGTGTTTTACTCAGTAGGTACCTATTCACACAAATGAGGAACTACCTTTGATGTATTTATGAAACATTTTTGAAAGTTTGATGATTGTTTGATCAATCTAGCTGGAATGAACTTCTTGACTTTGTATTTTGTTATTTAAGTTATTAAAATCCTGGCCTAACGTAACCTTGGCCATGGATTTACAATAAGTGAATGTTTTTCTAAGGTTGAAACTTTGAGAAGCAAACTAGAGGATGCTACAGGGGATATTGTAGCTCTACGAAAGCAACTTCAGAAGGTTGATCCAGAAGAAATCAATGGAGGCAGAAATTCATCTGTGGTTCTGTCTTATTCTCCTAATGATTATGAACACTTGGTTCAAGACCTTGAAAAAATTCATAAAAAGGTAATATAGACATTTATTTTAATACCTCTCATATTAGAACAAATAAATCTGTTATTCTATTTAAGTGATTGCTATAACTTAGCAATATATTCTTAACTAGCGACCCGCCCTCGCTTCGCTTCGGTTTATGTGAGTTTTCAGTAACACCCGTACATAACCCAGAATCTATTATACATATAACCATTCCTCTCGAATCATTCTATCTATTGCTAAAAACTGCATTAAAATCTGATGAGTAGTTTAAAAGATCTAAGTGAACAGACAGCGGAAGCGACTTCATTTTATACTATGTAAAGATAAAAATGGTATGGGAATATCTAGTTAAGAGGATTATGAAGCTATAAAAAAACATCCAAAATGTGATATCGTTTCGCTCCCCTTAAACATGCAGTTAGATTTTTTACGATTTTAAAATATGTTGTAGATAAGGTGAAAACGCAGGTCTGGACATTTCCTTTTGATGAAAATATTTCTTGAAAAAGAAAACGGAACTTCGAACTTAGTTATACATAATAACTACAACATATTAAAAAATCGTGGAAATCGGACCTGATTCAGGGGGTGAGCATTGTATCGGCCGGTATATTCATTGCCTTCATTATCAGTGGCAATGGGGGCGTGTAGATATTTATGACGCCTTGGAAACGTGTTCAGTTGATATACCGGGTTCATATCCCCGATTCTGTACTGTCCCGTTCTATCAATTTTATTATCATGCATACCAACCGCAATAGTATAAAGAAGTGTAGCTACTCGGCCTTATAAGTAGCTGCACACTTTAGTACCTTGTCACTTTAACCCTTATTCAGGCTGCATCTATCTAGATGGTTTGACAAAGAATACAATACATATGCAAGTTATATACATATCGGGAATCCATTTCAGAGTAAGTAAACATTCCGCTGAAATTCAATCAGATTTGAACCCTAAGGTACAGTCAAGGAATTTAATTCCTACGACTTTAAGTCGTCAAAGTGACGTAATCAATCAAAACGTAAGAGACATCTTATGATTTTATTTACAGTCTCAATTTGACATAATTCAAAGTGGACTAGGAATTAAATTCCGTGACGGCACTAAGATTGGAATTATGTGGATAAAACCTTTGCCTGAATAAGGATTAACGTGTTTAACAGATTAGTGCAGCAGTTCTAACACATAACATATACCTATAGTTCGTTCGTTCAAATAGTTTGCATGTTTTGATGTGCCGCTACAATTGTTACAAAGAAGCCCCGCGGCGCGCACGAAGCGGTGTCGGCGACTTCAAAGGGTGGTACTGCACACTATTTGAAGGAACGAACTGTAAGGCCGACCATACATTGTCTTTAAAATTTGTTGTATGAATTGTCCGAAACAGTATCGACAAATTCAACTGGATTACCGAGCTACATTAGACGAGAAAGAGGAATTGGTATCTGATCGAGATTACTACAAAAACAAAGTGCAAAGGCTAAACCACCAAATCAGCTTCATCCTCGCCAATAGAGTGAACTCCCAGCAGGGGGAAAAGGATGCGAATACACCGAAGCCCGTTGTAGACCTAGATGCCTTAGTGATGGAGAATAAGTACCTCCATGAGAGAATTACGCAGCTGCAGGTTGAAAAAGAAATAATTAAAAGAGCATTAACTAAATACAAGGTATGTATAATTTTTTAGCGTTCTGAAGTCAAACTGGGACCCCTCAAGGTGTCTGCATGTCTGTCTGTATGCCACACTCACTTTTTCTCAGAAACTATTTTGATAGTTTAGTAACAAAACTGATGTTATGTACACATAAAGATAATTAGTTATATCGCGTACAAAGAACAATGACGAAATAAGTTAATTTTACTAAGGGTCCTTTACATGTAAAGCAAGGTTTTTTTCACTTTACAACATAGTGTGACATTTGGTTGAATGTGCCATTTTCGCTAGAGTCAAGTGACCCCACCCCCTACAGCCAAAATTACAAGTACTAAGAATGTGGAAAATATCTTAAATGAAAGCACATACAGTGAATTGAAAAGGAAAACGATTGCTACTGGTTTAAGATCCGAATAGGAGACGACCTTCGCCGGGCTGTTTATTATCAAATTTAATATGTTAAGTGAAATTTTCAGTACAGTACTTATAATAATAAAAAAAAAAAAATATATAAACTTTTTTTAAAATTGCAATCGCTTGTTTAATGGACCAATTAAGTACTGAAATTACATACTGCCTAATCGAAAGTAAATGCAAACGTTAGGTTTCGTACAAATTAAATGTTTATACCTGCCTACCCAATAAAAAAATTGCCTACCTAACGTTTGCATATTCTATAGGCTTCATACTTTCGATTGGTATGTATTTTGTCTATTAAACGACTAATTGCATTTTTTGTAGTTTTTAATCAATCATATACTGGACTGAAATTTTTCAGCCTACTTATTCGCCATATATTACTTAACATATTTAATTTTATATAAAATACTTTGTTTCGAATAAACAGCCCGGTGAAGCCCGTCTCCTAGTCGGATCCTCTACTATACACCGACGAGATTTGATTTGTTCTTGAGATACACGCGACTAAAGTGTTTATACCTATTAAGAATCATCATCAAATAACTTTAATTTGAAAATTACTTAAAAGTAGGTACTTGTTGTTTTTTGGGATACTTTCTGTGTGAATTGGGCCCTGCACTGAGCAAGGTTCGACTGCTCTTACCGTCATACTGTTATCATCAGTTATCAAACACACAATTTTATTTCAATAATTCTGTGCCACAGGAAATGGGTCGTGTGATATTGTAATCTCTTGTATATTTTCAGACATTGCTCGAAAATAGAAGCTGTCGAAACTCGTTCAATCTATCAAAGGGATTTACAGATGTCATGACACAGAAACAAGGTTCGCGTTTATATTACGACCATGTGTTTCCATATAAGTCGTAATACCATTTTATTATTTTTCTCCTGATCATTGTTTTTACTTTACAGTACGAGAATACTTAGATGTTAATTCAAAATCTGGCTTAAAAGGAACTTCCGCGGTAGAACTAAGGTCAATTTGTTTAGGTCTTTTTGAGGCACTAAGCGACAAGTCAATAGCTCTTCAACATCAGAGAAAAACTAATCAGTAAGTGCCAGTAAAATGTTCGTTTACATTACCAATATTTCTTTGTTTACCTTCTATATTACCTCATCTATCAACACTTATTTTTATTTGTGACCTTTTACCTTTACCTTCATTTACAGGATCCTCGCAAACCGAATTACAGAACTAGAAAAGACATTGGAAAGCTGGTGCGATGGTCAGAAGTACATACCAATATTTCCATCACAGATGCTGCTCGACGAGTTCTGCCCAGACGCCATGTCTGTCAAGTCTCAGGATTCTAAAGAAGCTTTTCAAAACGGAGACGAAGCTGAAAATTTAAAAAATAAACTTTCCGACAGCGACGACGAGATAAAAGCTAGTGATAGTTCATCAGAAGACTTGAGAAGTAACTCCGAATTTGATGATGATGTGAGTGAGAAAAAAATGTCTTCCAAGACCGTTTTGCCTGTTGAATTGGAAGAGCTGGTCGAGGAAGCCCGTGCAGAAATAAAAGCTGCCAGTTAAACCCCTTACAGGTAAAACGAACCCAATACGAAGTATTTAAATTCTAGCTGGGTCAAAACAACTACTTCCACATTGAAGTTAGATTCAATCATGGAGAAATTTAATTATACTAGGCTAGTCTATTAATTACCAAAGATTTAAAATAAATTTACATTCCCTTTTATAGTTAAGGTAATGTTTTATTGTTATATTTGTAATCTGACAATGTTCTAGTCTTTGAAATCAATGTCTAGTCTAATGGAACTTGTTAGGGCCTGGACACATGTCGCCGGTACGGTGCCGTGTACGGTGTCACGGCGCGGCGCCGTTTGTGGCACCATAGAAACTTGTACTGTAAATTCGCGGCGCCGCGCCGTGACACCGTAGACGGCACCGTACCGGCGACATGTGTCCAGGCCCTTATTTGTTTCGTTTTTATTCTATAATGTGTAATTATATCTATTCTGAAGAGATTATGATGTTTTATTACTATGACGCATTCTTAAAACACAAATAGGAATAGGAAACATTAATTTAAGTAACAATGACACTTACGAACTTGACTTACCATCAGGTGGCGTGTGCTCGTTTGCCTTCTCGATCCCTTAAAAAAATCACCAAGAAAAGGTTTACTGAAACAGACGCCTTAACTTAAAGGGATAGTTCGCCTTCGAACATATATTTTGTAGTCTGTATACATCAGAAATGAATGAAACGAACTGTTAGGTAAAATAATTTATTATATGTATAATCATTAATACAACCTATTAAATAACATTTATAAGAATAATATACACTTGGATAAGGTAACCTTTCTGTTGAAAACATATGTCATGCGGTTTACACCAAACCAGACTGGTGGCTGAACAAACTTAATAAAACGATGTTTTTATAAAAAAAAACTGCTAAAGATATACAGACAGGCGTTCCGTAGATGTAGTGGTTATAAAACTATACGGATAGTGCAAGAACTACTAGATAAACCATTAGGAACACTGCGTTTTTCTACGTCTGCCCAACTAAAACTAATTAAAACAAAAAAAAACGATATAATACTAAAAAAGATTTTCATAAAGTAAATAATCGCGCATTCTGAAAACTTACCTACTAAAACTGTTTATAATTTATAATCGTCCATATAAACAATTGCCAATTTTATTTCATTTATTTACTTCCAGTCTTATAAGTATGTCCATCCAAGTCAAAGATAACGGAGAAGTTTACTTTTTACACTTTATTGATACAAAAATAAACTCCATGTTTGGATGCAAACATTACAAAAATACCGTCATGAAATCTCATAAGTAAATTTCGTAATGAATATGAACCCAATCCGACGTGTTTAAAAAAACCGCTATTATTTTAACCTTTTGAACGCCAACGACGGCCTAATTCCCCAAGAGCTGTCGTGCCTACAACGCCAACGACGCTCATAGGTTACATTTTGAAAAGTTCTTGAAACAGGCCTGCCCCCTATTTCACCATCGTGACAATGACAGGTGACAGGTGACAATTCGGTTACATTACAAAGTTGGAAAGCTTTCACATCAATGGGATTCATATCAGCGGCGCTATGTATACAGTATGTAAACTTACTAAAACCATCTCTTTCAACCAGTTGCTAGGCTAGTTGAGTTAAGTGTTTTACCACATTTTTTTGCTAGTGTGTGTCGAATATTTTTAATTTTATCATTGCATAAAAATTATAACATCTCACCTTTTTCAAAGTCGGTTAACCCTAAAAGTATCATCCCATGTGTAATGTTTACATCGTTGTTCAGTGCCCATTATAAGACCCGTATGTAATGTTTTCATCGTAACAGATTATTGAACTTGCGTTCAGTGCATTCTTTATTTAAATTTGAAAAAGTGTTAAGATTTAAATAATTTATATATCCCAAGCTTATCTATCGCCTAGACATGCTCGGGTTCAAATAAATGGTTTTTAGTAAGTTTACATACTGTATTGAAATGTCACCTGTCACCTGTCATTGTCAGGATGGTGAAATAGGGGGCTGGTGTGTGAGTGACACATTTTAATTTGATTAAGTTAAATTTAATGCTTGTTTAGTGACGTGTTGTCTTATTCAATTGCTATAGCAAAGAATGTGACAGCAGCAACTTTAATCAAGCATTAAATTAAATTGACGTCTCTGAGTGCGGCAATAAGAGCACTCAACTGACTCAACTTAATTTTGTACCAATCAGATTTTTTTAATATTGCGACAGCAGTATCGTATTGGAGCACTGCAATTGATTTTAATAAGTACCTATACTATCTTTTATACTCTCAAAGATAGGGTTAAGTCCATGTATTTTTAAATATCTTATTTCCCGAGTCACACACGTGATTCCAATATATTAGGTCCTTACCTATGAAATTGGCGTTTTATATGTAGAAGTTTATGAAAACGGTGGTTTTCATACATTTAATTTTGCGGATTATGTAGTAACGTCAAATGCAAACCAAACAAAATTCTGTCAGGAATATTGGACACTTCTAAGCTGTATTGTACGTATCTTAATTACTTAAAAATAGTTAGCTACATAAAACTCTGCGTAAACTTGCACATGAAAAGAGTTCAGTTCACACTTTAATTTCAAACATTAAGTAAACAATTAACCATATTATTTGTATCTAAAACATTTGTAACATAGTGTATTAATGAAATTAAAAAATAATTTCAAAGTTAAAATTGAAATGAATAAATTACGTACGAAATAAAACACGTAAAAAAACGCCAATTTCATAGGTAAGGACCCAATATCATATGCTGTCAATGACATTAACTAATATAACACATAAGTACATTTTATTGCATTTTTAACTTTACTTTAATATCTGATACGTAATATGTACTTACATGAAAAATAGGATTGAACACAATATTCGGATAGGTTTATTTTTAAGGCAAGTACACAAAACAATTTAATGACCTACAAGGCGAGTTATTTTGTATGGAAATCAAGGTCTGGTTCATATTTACTAATATTATAATGTGTATTTGGTGGTTGGAAATATGTCAGTCACTTGATGCTATGCAATGCTGGGTGCATTCTAACATAAAACGCTCCCGACGAATACGTCGAGATATTTTTTTCACTCTTTTGGAAATAGTTTATACTATGATATAAGACTTGAAATAAAATAATTCCACTAATTGTAAGCCAAGCTACTATTAGCGTTGTGCGAATACAATGCATGACGAGGAATTTTTCACTTTTATTGGAATTAATTTGCTTTGCGGACTGCCTCCCCATCTCAGAGGGCGTGAACCACTACAAAAATACTGTAAAAAGTTAAAATCTAGCTTATTTACATTAGTAGATCACTGGAATAGTTCATGTTGCTTTTAAGATTCCATTTAAAAAAATACATGCCCGAAAAATATACTCAGGTTTTTTTTTAAATTATTCTGTCAACAACCTTCAACACCTTGGTACAGTCAAAAGCATTAATATCTATACGGCCATCGCGCCAAATTTATGTGCACATTTCTTATGGGCGCGGGAACGTATGTTTCGGCTGGCCTTCAAAATATAAAAAATGGGCCTAATATGAAAGTAAAGGACGTAAAATACTCCTGGATAACATACGATTGCATCCTATCCTACGAAATCCTAAAATTATTTCCTCAATAGACTCTGAATTTTCAAACAACCTAGGTTAATTTAATCAAAATCATTTGGTCGTGTAAAGAAAATCTGACCTGTATTAGACAACGTGCATTACATGCAAAAATCCGCATACGTTATACTTATTTATGTTGACATTATTTAATTGAATCTGAACATGACATTCGTAAATTTCTAGTTACATTCAAAGCGTTACATTTTAGTAATGACATTAAAAAAAATCGGTTATCATATAAATATGGAAATAGTACCCTTATAACTTCATAAGTTAAGTGGCCATACACCATCCTTCCTATAGTCCAATCGACTTGACGCTGCAGACTTGATCGAATTTGCAGTTCATCTATATACACCACACACGATCAGTTTTAATAGGCTAAGTAAAGTTTTTGGAAGTTATGTATATTATATTTATTTTCGATAGTCGTCATCCTAAAGATCAAGAAATTGCGGCTCTTTTATTTTTATTTCCTCTAATATTTTAGAAATATTTTTTTTAGTTATGAAGTTGACATTTGTACACTTTAATGACCGACTAGCTTGTTGCCTTCGTACTTAATGAAAAAGAAAAGAAAACACTTCTATATCTGTCATTGTCAAATCAAATCAAAGTAAACAAACGATTCAATACAACGGCTCTTTTCTGTTTGCTTGTGTTTCATGTGATCAGTATTTTTAGAAATATTTTTAACGATCTCAGAACGAACTCCGGACTTTCGTTTTGCCGCTTTGCTCTAAGACCTTTGCACGATATTTGGTCTACGATTTATTTTCGACCCCTTTGGCACTTCTTCTTGGACACCGATTTCTTCCTTTCTCGACGACTCTTGCTCTGCTTTTTGATAGCCACGAGAGCACTTTTGAATTGTACAATCCACGCAATGAATCGCAATCCCACACGGACTGTGGAAATGGAGTATTACAAAGATTTACTTGAATTTACTTATTTGAATTGTACCGTTTGTTTACTTTGATTTGATTTGACGTTGACAGATATAGAAGTGACAGTTTTTTTTTCTATTTCACTAAATACGAAGGCAACAAGCTTGTCGGTCATTAAAGTTTACAAATGTCAACTTCATATCTAAAAAAAATATTTCTAAAATATTAGAGGAAATAAAAATAAAAGAGACGCATTTTCTTGATCTTTAGGATGACGACTTTCGAAAAAAAATTTTATCTACAACTATTCCAAAAACTTTACTTAGCCTATTGTCCAATCGGCAGCGATGTTCACTTGAAGCCATGGCGTCACCGGTGATAGATGACGATGTTTTAGCTGTTTTGGGCCTTTTCTCGTGATCGTTCGATCAGAGTGGTGCTAACAAAAAAATCTTGACCTGATTGAACTGACGATCGTCAACCGCCATACCTACACGGTCCAATCGGCATGATCAAGCCAAAATAATCGAAATTCGATTGTGCCGTCAAGTATAACTGTCATGCCGATCCATTCCCACACAGTCAGATTTGACAGATCCAATCGGTAGCGTCATGTCGATTTGACATTAGGAAGGATGGTGGATGGTCACCTTTACGATGATCGTTGTCGTGTAGACCGGGCATAAAAGCTGATCTGTTGGATGATAAAGTCGGAAGGTGCATTACCGCCGCACTAAAAGTAGATCCATTGATTTTGGACTCGTTAGTTTTCGCTAAGCGGATGTTGAAAGTCCAAAAGATGTAAGTACAGTCAGACACAAAAGCATGTCCCAAAAATGTATTTTTTTTGGACAGAAATGAAGTCAAGTAATAGAGAATGTATTTGTTGGGTGTAGTTTTATAATTTACCGTTTTTTGTCGTGACTAGTGTATGTGCGTGTAGTGCACGAGCGCGGCGTCGGTG
>OZ014449.1:8045482-8142482 GCA_963966035.1 Acleris laterana
CCTCATTGCGTTGTTTGTAAATTATAATAGTTATAAAAGGAGACCAAATTATACTTTTCAATATACTTGTTTACTAAAATGTTTGCAATACGTAATGTAAGGGTATAAAATTATCGTATTTAATAAACTTAATCATTTGCGGTTCTCCGTTCATTTATGTTCCACATTTTTGTCTACAGCCCCGTGCTTCAAAATTCATTACAAAAGCTGGCCAAAGTAGGTCATTTTGGGAATATGTAAATATGATGTTCAATAAGCCCGACCCCGACCGCATTAAACTGGTGGGCCCCGACCGTGCGTGCGCCGAGTGGGTGTTGAGGAACGGTGGCAGCGTCGTGTGGTCCTCCGGGCTGAAACAATCCGACTACAATCGACTCCCATCTGACAACACTGCAGTTCCAAAACTAACTATAATTGATGCCACAAAGTCTTCAATATCACATTATGGTTTCTCACATCTAAGTGTGTATATTTTGATGTCAAAACCATTTAATTTCTTGCATCATCTTTGTGTGATAATAATATTTTCTTTGTGTTAGCCGGATGTACAATGCTGCATAAAATTATACTTCATGACTGCTCTTATATTAATGACCAAGCATTAAAAGGACTATCATTTGGTGCAGAGACATTAACCAGTCTACAAATATCGCAAATCCCTGATGTGCATGATGCGGGACTTAAGGAAATTAAAGGATTGCAGCATCTTAAATCATTGGTGTTGTTTGATTTGCCAAATGTCGACAATTTGTCAGAGTGCAAACAATACTTGAGTACCCATCTTCCAAAATGCAAAGTACAAGGTAAATAATGAAGAATTCAATAACTGCTATCAATAATTTTATTAATATTAATAAATAGAATGTAAGTAACTCTGTAGCTGACTTAATATACTGTTTTTCTCTAGGGAAAATAATATGAGTACACAAAAAATGCTTAATAGAAATATAACACTCTCTGATTGGTGCCTGAGATTTCATTTTCAGTCTAAGTATGAGGTAGATTTCATGTTAACATCAATATCAAAGTTACATTATATTCAAATTTACTAGCATGTATTTAGTACACAGTACACTTCTTATTTCAGGAGCAGCAGAAGTTGAACAATAATGATGATCAAATTAATGGGCCTTCATAGAAATGGGCATAGTAACCATTTGGAGCTACAGTACTAGGCAGATAAGAAGACACTTTGCACGATCATGAAGTTTCCGACTATTGACATTGTTGACAGCAGTAAAACAATTCTAAACTTATTTGATGCATTTGGAGGAATGGTAATAACATCATTGTTTGACTGCTGTTAACATTATACATTTTCAGATAACTTATGGTTGTGCATGTCAGGATTGACTTCTTATATTGACTTATAAAAGCTAAAAACTATCTCAAAAGTGGCTTCAGATTTGTATTAAGTTGATTAGGCATATAACATTGCACAAGACTGAGAAATAGGTGAAGTTAATTAAAAGGCCATTTTAAGATTACAAAAAAATTGAATATAAATGATTTGATATATTTATTGTTATTTTACACCTTTACCAACAGCTTCATTTACATTACTATACCCATTCCGCAGTAATAAGTCTGCTAACTCCAATTTTATCTTAGCCACTACAGGGGGACCATGGTATATTAAGGCTGTATAAATCTGCACAGCACTGGCACCTGCTAGGATCTTCTCATAAGCATCTTGACCAGTAAATACACCACCTACTCCAATAATGGGGACCTTTCCTGAAAATAATACATACATACTTTAAATCACGCCTGTTTCCCAGAGGGGTAGGCAGAGACCACTTCATCCCACTTGCTATGATCCTGAAAAATTACTTTCACTTCTTCCACATTCATACAGTCACGCACGCATGTCAGTTTCGGGTACTTAATGTATGAAAATAATAGAATGTATTTATCATCTCATCTTCGTTTTAGGGTTCCATACCTCAAAAGGAAAAAAACAGAACCCTTATACGATCACTTTGTTGTCTTTCTGTTAAGATTAAGACCCTTTATCTCTGGTATGCGTGATGATATTGAGTTGAAATTAAAATCATGTAGTAAGGTCTAGTCCCTTGAAGCTGAGAAAAAAATCAAACTTCTAAGTTAAGATTTAAAAAAGATACGGCCGTTTATGCCGCGAAAAACTTATATTACGACAATCAAGGGAATCAAAATTTATAGGGTATTTTCCATTGACCTAGAACTATGAAATTTGGCAAGTACTACAAGTATAGTACTAAAATCTGAAACTATACATTTTTGATTCAATCACGGGAAAAGCACGGAAAAACTGCGAGACGCGATTCCTGAAAATAATTTTAAATTTGTACGGTTCCCTCGGTGGATGAGTCCGACTCACACTTGTCCGTTTATTTTGTTATCACTTCAGTGTAGCAGAAATCAGTCTTAGAATAATATAACATAGAAGCATAGTCCATGAACTATCGTGACGCCACTTAGGGGCATCCATAGACGGATTGCTCGAAGCGGTCAGGACCGACAGTTCCGTGGTCGCTATTGGACAATCTGCAGTTTTAATTTCAGTTTCAATACAAACCTAGAGCATTAAAACTACCAATCGCCCAATAGCGACCACGGGGCTGTCAATCCTACAGCTTCAAGCAATCTGTTTATGGATGCTCTTAAACCAGATTGAATTTGGTCAGCTCAGTAAACATTTGTATGCATGTTGTACAAGAGGATTACGTTTTCATACCATGCCATTCGTGGCTTCAAGTTTGATGCGTGGCATCAGCTGTATGAACCTAGTATTCAAAGTTTATACCCAAGATATCAACATAGTTGGTTAAAGGCCAGAATACAAACCTTTTGTCAACTTATACATCTCTTTAATCATCTCAGTAGACTTATTTCCTAATGGTTTCCCACTCAGACCTCCAGACTCTTTAGATAATTCTTCATGAACCAGGCCTTCTCTTTCTATTGTTGTATTTGATATGATTAGGCCATCAACTTTACTATCTTTTCGAGTAATAACTGACACAATGTCTTTTTTTTCTTGTTCACTTAGATCTGGAGCCAGTTTGAGCAACAAGGGTATGCTTCTCTGAGGTTGCATAGCATTTCTGACTTTATTTATCTCTTTCAATAGAGATGAAAGTTCTTCTTTCCCCTGCAGTGATCTCAGTCCTGGCGTGTTTGGGCTGCAAATATAAACAAAGGTATCATGAAGACACTACATAAAATAATGGCCTATTCCCATTTGTCACCACTTGTTTGTTCCTATTAGTAATAAGTGAGAAGTAACTATTGTTTGACCCTTGTAACTATGTACAAAAAAATATGATAAGACCCAGCTTAGGTCCAAAGTCAATTTGACATTCTACAACAATTAGGTTGAGTTGCCTAAAAGTTATAAATGACTTGACATGTCTAATGATATTGACGACTTCAAGCATATTTTTCTTGAAATGGGTCCCAAATTAACGCTCATGACCATACACACCAATAGCAATACCAGTGGAAACTGTTATTATTATTATTTATTTAGCCTAAGAGCTGATGTGCCCAGTGGTGGATTAGCTACGTAGCAATAGTAGGAAATACTATGGCATGCAGGAATGTTTTGGGAGGCCCCGCGCACCTACCTCTTTGATATATATTTCTACCCTGTTCTATTTTATTTAGCACCCTAAACTTAGGAATAACCTAAAACAAACTTAGGGCCTCTTTATACAATTTTCTACAGGCCTTGTGCTTGCTTAATCCGGCACTACATGTGCCTATTTAACACTGTTGATAAAATCCTATTGTTTAAATAATTTGAAGTTCACGATAAGCACCTGTGCTATCTTTTAATCTGTCTCTTTCTAATTGTTGGTTGGTAACAGGAGAAACCACTGAAAAACTGCTTATTCATACCTGCTTATATTTATTACAAAATAATCAGCTACATCCCAGAATTTCTGTATGCCAATGGTGTAGTCCTTAATAGCATCATTGGATAGTTTATTTTTCCCTAAATTAATACCAAGTAGTGCTTTGTCTAACAAAGTTTTGTCGAGGCTTTTTATCTTGTTGTAAACTTGGTCATGTCCTTCACTGTTAAAACCATATCTATTGATGACTGCTTTGTCTTCTGGTAAACGGAAAACTCGAGGCTTAGGGTTACCGGGCTGTGCCTCTGGTGTAACAGATCCAATCTCCACAATAGAGAACCCTAAATTTTTCAACCCTATCACAGCATCTCCGTGCTTGTCAAAACCAGCAGCAATTCCAATAGGGTTAGGGAGCTCGCTATTTAGAAATTTAGTATTCTGTAAAATAACAAAGATGTGGTTATAAAACACATATCATACACACAATACAGTACTAAAAAATTAGACATATTATGGTTATTAATAAAGAGCTGTCCCTAAGCATACAAGAGGTTAAAGTAAGAAATTAAAATAAGAACACCATTGAGCAATTGCAACTTACTAGAACTTTGGGGTCATCCGAATTTTGAGCAGGAAACATGCCATATTTGATAGCAGATACTCCTATATTATGGGCCCACTCAGGGTTTATAGTTTGGCTAATCGGTTGTAAAACTTTGTCATAATAACCATTAAAGTCCTTTTTAAAATAGATGAATTGGTAAGCGACGGAACCTCCCAGAGTCAAGTAGCATAATGACTTAAGCTTCCGCTGTAAATGTAAACAAGACAGTGGTTCAAATAATGGTAGAATTTATTATTTAAAATATCTCTAAAATGCATTTTTGGATACCCCTGGTTTGTTCCTGGCGGCATTCATGTTGTGTTGATAAAATAAAACTTTCAACAGTTTAGAATTGTATGGTGGACGTCTGTATAATTAGTATTGTCTGCCTGACTATGTTTAATTTGAATTCTTAAAATAAAGTAAAAAAATTAGGACTCGATAATTCAGCTAGTACCAAGCCTTATAAGATTACCGCGTGGGATGACTGGGATGGTTAGTTAATGTTTATCGACAACACAACAAAATACCTACTCGGATTTTGATTGAGATTGAAAAAAAATCTATATGTCAATCACAGATTCACAGATTAGTAATGTCAAATATGTCAATGACGTTTTTTTTTTAATGACAACATCTCAGGCTCTGTATTTGTATTTTACCATTATTTACGTATTTGTGTTTCCCAGTGTTCCAGAGGATTTTATATTATAACACTGTGTGAAAGTTGGTGTGAGAAGAGGTCTCTAAGAAATTTATTGGGGTCTTTGAAGACTGCTGCATTTAGATAAAGGCCATTTGGGGCATCGTACATAAGGGTCGTAGATAGTAGTGCGTGAGAGTGAGAACAAGAATATGTTGCTCGCTCTAAAGTGTGTTTCTCTTACGCCCATGACGGGCATCGTGTAATATGCCTTTACACCACAGATTACATAGTTTACATAAATGCATAATCTGTGGCACAGTGTGTTTCATGTTTCGAAAAAAAAGGGCGGGAACGTTGAAAAGATAAGGCGGAATTTTTAAAGAAATTTTCAATTATTTTATTTTAGCCCCTTTTTCCTAATAGATACATTATTTTTCAATAATTTAAAGTTAATTAGATTCGTTTATTTTATATACATATGGACGACGAGGACGGGGGTGAGATCACAGATCTCATCCCCTCAGAGTTTGTGCCTAGATCGTCCAAAAGGAAGGCTGAAATGCCGGTGGAGGATGGTGGAATTTCCAAACAAAAAATGACATACATCCGTAATAACAGAGGACTTTTTAAGGATCATCATCCTTTGTACAATGATTTGTCCAAAAAGGAGTACCCTGTTTTGTTGCAGTGTTCCAGAAACAACGATAAAGAAAAGTATCGGATGGACTTGCTTAAAGTAAATAAAATATTAAAAACTGTGCGGGGTGTTCAATATGTAAAGCCTGTAGGTAACTTTTACACCAAAGTGTTTTTCGGTGCAATGAATGATGCCAATTCATTTTTGTTGAGTGCCAGTTTATTTGAAGAGAATGAGTGGGTCGCTAAAATTCCTTATGATAGCATAGAATGCCAAGGTATCATCAGAGCCCCAGTTGGGATAACTGAAGAAGATTTAATAGAAAACTTAAAAGCCTCATGTCCCATTATGGGCGTAAAACGATTTACGAAGCGTCAAGAGATGGGTCCTCCCAAACCTCTTCAAACGGTATTAGTGACCTTCTTAGCATCAGCTCACCCGGACCATGTGACCTATGATTACATTTGGTTTAATGTGTCTGATTACATAAGGCCAGTTTTGCAATGTTTTAAGTGTTACAAATTCGGACATGGAAGCGGAGCCTGCAAGAGCACACAGATATGCTCCATTTGCTCCAGTTCGCATTTCTATAAGGAATGTACCAACCCTGAAAAATTCAAATGCTCCAACTGCAGTGGACCTCATGCTGCAGTGTCATACACATGCCCGGTGAAGTCAGCCAAGATAGCCGAAATCAAGGACAAGATCAATGGGAAATTTACCTATGCCTCTGCAGCTGCAAAAGTGCAAGTACCGCCGCCTCAACAAGTCAGTGCTAGTAAAGCTTCAACATCTTCACAGTCTCGACCTGCTAAGTCCCCCCAAGGGCGTGCTCTAGTTTCAGAGATTCTAAATTCAGATTCTGTAATATTGTCTATTACAAAAACAGTCATTGACATCCTTAAAAAAAAAGAATCTAAAACTCAGCATGGTCCTATTTCAACTCAATTAATTAAAGAACTGCTTATATCTAACTTTCCATTTAATTATGCCTAGTAGTATTACAAAATTAAATATTCTACACTGGAACTCTAGAAGTTTATTACCTAAAATTGACCAACTTAAACATTTCATTCTACATCATAGTGAGGAAATTGACATTTTATTGTTTAATGAAACATGGCTTAATGCAAATAATTTATTAAAATTGGCAGGTTTTAATTTTATTCGACAAGACTCAGATCGACCTCACGGAGGCGTTGCTATAGCTATAAGATCCAAGTACAAGTTTACTGTAATTAAAACATCATCTCATTATCACTTTCAAAACATTTTGATTTCAGTTTCTCTTGGCGATTCTTCTCTTGATATATTGTGTGTTTACATCCCTCCTCCTCCTAATGGTAAGTTTAACATTAAGTTTCTAAAGGACAGTTTTTCTAAAATTGTTTCTCCAAATTATTTAATAATAGGTGACTTTAATGCTCATCATTCCTCTTGGGGTTCTAGAGTGAATGATAGCCGAGGCAACTCCCTTCACGCATTTGTAGACAACTCAAATTTAGTTTGTTTAAATGACAACATGATAACAACTTTTGCTCCATTTGGACAACAAGGTAATGTTTTAGATCTGGCATTCTCTTCTCAAGTGCTTAGTTCTAGTTGCACATTCTCTGTAGGTACTGATCTACTAAGTAGTAATCATTTTCCTTTGCTAATAAGTGTGTTTTACAACTATACGAATTCTTTTCCCTCTTCTAACCTTCAATGTCTTCAATCCGATACCAATGTTCATGCTTTAGCTTCAGTTAATGTCAAAAAGTTGGATTGGGTTAAATTTAGAGAACAGTGCGAGTCTGATTTTTCTTCTTTTCAACTTATAGATGATCCCCTAGTTAATTATAACCTGTTTGTAAATAAACTACAAGACGTATTGATGACATTCTCACACAAAATACACAAATGTTACCAACGTAAATTTAATTTGAAAGTTACACCGTGGTGGAACATTGACTGCGACCGTGTAATACTCCAAGCCAAAATTGCTTTGACTTCCTATAAACAATTCCCTTCTGTTGAAAATTATATCTTATATAAGAAGTTTGATGCTGTTAAGAAACGAATATTGCTAGAAATAAAACGTTTGAGCTGGCAATCTCTGTGTTCAACTTTTAATCGTATGACTTCGAGTAAAATTATCTGGGATCACATTCGTAGGTTCAAACACTCAAAAATGAACGACTCCAATATTACCCGTCCAAATTTTTTTCATAACCCTCAAAATGCTCATGACTTCTTAAATAAAATAGCTCCCTGTCAGAATCCACTGGATGACTGCAATTATTCCGAGCTCTTTACTTGTTATGGTTCGGAAAACGCTCAATGGATGCTAGATCCTTTTTCATTTGATGAATTTTTGTCGGCCCTAGAAAATAAAAAAGACACATCTCCTGGACCTGATTTCATTTCTTATAAAATTTTAAAAAATCTTCCTTGAGACGTGAAGTGTATTTTATTGAATATATTTAACCAGCTTTGGCGAGCTAATTGTATTCCTCCTACCTGGAAGACACAACATGTAGTCCCAATATTAAAGCCTTATAAAGATCCCAATGATATTGATTCATATAGGCCAATATCATTAACATCTTGTTTATCTAAAGTTTTCGAGACAATGCTAAAAAATCGAATAGAATGGTATATTGAACGATCTGGTATGATACCAATAAATCAATATGGATTTAGAAAAGGCAAATGCACGATGGATAATTTAAGTTGCTTAATAGGTGATATTCAAAATAATTTTATAAATAATGAATACACTCTAGCAGTTTTTCTTGATATCAAAGGAGCTTTTGATAACATAGACCATTCTTATCTCTTACAGAGCTTACATATTTTAGGTTTTCCTGGACATATATTGTTATGGCTGTATAGTTTTCTTCATAATAGGTTATTATTATTAAAAGTTAAGTCGAAATTGTTTGGCCCTAAAGTTTCCACTAAAGGCACCCCTCAGGGTTCGGTTATATCTCCTCTTATATTTATGTTTTATGAACGATATTCCTGCATCAGTAAAATATTTGCTTTATGCGGACGATTTAGTGTTATATGTAAACTGTAAAGTAATGAAAGATGGTGAATCTATTATTAATAGTTGTCTGTATAAACTACATTTAATATTATCAAATAATTTAAAACTAGAGGTAAACGTAGCTAAATGTTCTGTAATTTTATTCTCAAAAAATGGTTTGTGTTACCCTCAAGTTTTTTACAATAAAATTAGAATACCTGTCCACCCATTTGTTAAATATCTTGGTATCGTCCTTGATTTTGATTTATCATGGAAAACTCATATCGACGTAATTTGTATTAGAACTGAATTAGGTTTAAATATTTTAAAATCATTAGCCGGACTAAAATGGGGTGCTGATCCCAAGGTTCTAAAAATCATTTATATTGCTGCGATTAGAAGCCATTTTGACTATGGATGTATGTTTTTTTCAAATGCAAATAGTCATTTACTGAAACGTCTGGACATCATTCAGAACAGAGCTTTGAGAATTATTACTGGTGCTATGATGTCATCCCCTATAAACTCATTAGAAGTTGAAGCCGGTATCGTGCCTTTATTCATTCGTAGGAGCTATATAACAGATAAATATTGTCTCAAACTTGTCAGCAGAGATAATCAAATAGTTTCGAAATACTTGGAAAATTTCTATATACCTAACTTTAACTCAATCGCCCTTACTAAATCTTCCTCTCTGAGTGAGTCTATAGCTTATTTAAATTTTGAATTCCAAGATGTAATCTCTTGGTCTGCTGTATTACCATGTTTTGAATGTAATTATCCTGCTATATTTAGAAATTTTACAGTAAGTTTGACTAAATTTAGATCAAAATTTGACTTTTTAGAGTTCCTTGACGGAAAAAAAGATTTTGTTCATATTTATACAGACGGTTCCAAAACCATTGATAGGACTAGTTTTGCATTTTATGATTCTTTTTTGAAATTAGGTAAAGTTTTTAAGTGTAACAATTATTTTTCTGTCTTTTCGATAGAAGTTTTAGGAATTATTTATGCCTTAGAATATATCGATTGTAATGATTTTGAACAAGACCATTTTTTGATTCTGTCCGATTCTATGAGCGCTTTGCAAGCATTAACAAATACAAGTGTAAGTGCGTCTACAAATTATTTACTATATACATTAAGAAATTGCTTAAGTAACTTGTTTGATAAAAATATTGTTGTTGAATTTTGCTGGGTACCGGGGCACTCTGGGATATTAGGTAATGAGCTGGTTGATGCTCTGGCTAAGTCGTCTGAAAATGTTAATATGTGTAATTTAAAAGTTCCTTCTGCTGACCTTGTCCCATTTATTAAGCAAATAATGTTAAAACGCTGGTCCCGCTCTTTGTTATCTACTAGAACTATTAAAGGTAAATGGTTGGCAGATATAGCTCCTGTACCCAATACTAAGTCCTGGTTTGATAAACTCAATAGATTCCCAGGAAGACATTTTACAACTATGATTAGCAGATTGCGAATAGGTCACTGTCGCCTTCCTGCACATTTGCATAGATTAAATTTAAGTATTAATTCCGATTGTAATTATTGTAATTGTAATTTTTGTGATCTCGATCATATTTTTTTCGCTTGCCCTAGATTTAAACTTCAAAGATTGTTATTTATTTGTTTGTGTAAGAACACAGGATTAATTAATATTCCGAGTTCTGTTAAAGAACTTATGAAGCTTTCGGAATTGTACTACAGGGTGAAATCTAATACGTGATACCAATGATCACCTCTGTGTTCTACCCACGAGTATGAACAACTTTCACTATGGGACCAACCCTGAAATATCGAAAAAAAAAACAGCTGCTTCATACATTTTGGTCGAGTGCGTATTGAACTTTTCTATGAAACAGCTGATTTTTTTTTCGATATTTCAGGGTTGGTCCCATAGTGAAAGTTGTTCATACTCGTGGGTAGAACACAGAGGTGATCATTGGTATCACGTATTAGATTTCACCCTGTATATTGTTTACGATTTTATTTTGGGTACAGTGGGTGGGTTATAACATATATTTTTTTTCTTTTGTATAAATATGGTAGAAATTAATTTCCTTTGTAAATTTTAAAATTTTTAGTCATTTATACTTAGTTTAATGTTTATTGCTTTGTTTTGTAAATAGGTAGATGTTTTTTTTATGTTAATGTTATTACTTATTAGAATAAGACTGTTTCGTTTTAAGCTAATGGCCTAGTAGCCAAAGCTTCAATAAATTAAAAAAAAAAAAAAAAAATGTTTCATGTTTCATTTTAAGGAAACGTCCATTGTTTTGGTTGTGCACTTGTTAGCTTGTTACGTTAAATTATAGTTTTTGTACCATTGCACTGTACGATATATCTAGAAATCTGCGTCATTGTGTATGCGCGCATGTGAAATTAAATATCCTTTGAATAAATTATTACATGCTAGCTCGCAACCATGTCTGAATCGTATGGTAAATTTATAAACAGTACCTGCCAATCTAGTATTATTCATACAATAACTTCCGATGTAAAGATTGAAATACGATTTTGTTTCAGAATATTTGTTCAAATTCCTTGTAATCGGAAGTGCAGGTACAGGCAAGTCCAGCCTCCTCAATAACTTCATTGGGAATAAATGTAAGTACTTTTGAATTTCCCTACGGTGATGGTTTTCTATATTATTTTCAAGAGTCCACTATTTATAAATTAAATTTAAATTACCCTAATACTTATGTTTTGTCCTTACTGGAAACTTTAACAACGATATTGATTGCAACAAAACTAAATAAATAAAACCCGTCCTGAGATTTAGAGATAGATCACTGTTTTATATATTGTGTACCTATTACATTTTGTTAACTTATGAACCATTTTTTGGTTATAGTTAAAGAAGATAGGTGTCATACTATCGGGGTAGAGTTTGGATCCAAAATTGTGAATATAGGAGGAAAGTCAACTAAGTTGCAAATTTGGGATACGGCTGGACAGGAGAGGTTCCGTTCAGTGACCCGGTCATACTACAGAGGGGCCGCGGGAGCTCTGCTAGTGTATGACATCACCTCGCGAGACTCATTTAATGCTCTAGTCAACTGGTTAAGAGACGCGCGCACGCTTGCTAGCCCAAACATTGTTATATTACTTGTTGGTAATAAGAAAGATTTGGAGGTTTCCAGAGAGGTCACCTTTACTGAGGCAAGTCAATTTGCTCAGGAAAATGGTGAGTAATAGTTTAATTTAGTTTTAAGATTCATATAATATGCAAAATTTAAGTTTGTTAGTTTAACCCATTGAATACCAGCTTTGTAAGTGGGTCAGTACCGTTCGCTTGGTGTTGTAATAATATTTTATTGGCATTCAATGATTTAGTACAGATACATGTACATTAAGTATTGTAGCTACAAGTATTTCAGTTCTTAAATTGTTTTTACAAGGTAATTTTTAGGCAAATGTGGGTGCTTTTTTGTAGGTAGGTATTTAGATATGGTTTGTGTTAGTTAAGATGACAAACAAACAAAAAGAGAGTGTTTGTTTGTCACAAACATTTTAGAATTTAGCTGTATTCAATTTAAAATGAACTACTTTGAAATTTTCATTATTTTATGTAAACTTTTGCAGAGTTGGTGTTCCTGGAGACCAGTGCAAAGACCGGTGAGAATGTTGAAGAGGCATTTTTAAAATGCTCCAAAACTATCCTTGCTAAGATAGAAACTGGTGAGCTGGACCCGGAGAGAATAGGTTCAGGTATCCAGTATGGAACAGGAGTTTCAAAGAGGCTGACGGGTCCAAGGAAACCTGCTCGAACACCATCTGAATGTGTCTGTCGTGTTTAACCCGTCAGATGTCCTACGCACAGCATGTGGGCGTAGGATTTTTGACATTTTGTGACTTATTAATTTGACATAGAGTTTCGTTTTGATGTACAACAAATTTGACATATCACTTGACGGGTTAAAAAACCCCACTGTTAAGTTTAAAACTTTAATTCTTTGCTGCCGGAAATATCTTGTTACTTTTGTTTATTTTAAAATTATGTACCTATATTATGGTAAAATGTTTACTAAATTACAGACATCAGGTCTGTTTTTAGAAAATTAACTTATAATTATTACAATAATCTCAGTAACATATAATGAGATTACCATAAGGATAATCCCAACAGGTTTGTATAATGCATTGATTCACTGTCATTTGAGCTAAAAGGAAAATCGACAACTCGAAATTATCCATCAAGTCTAGTCAAATAACAACTTGAAATGCATTGACAAGAAAAAATTCCAATTAATAAATTGAATAAGAATAAAGAACCAAGTATGTCTACTGTTACGTACACTCACCAATATGACTAATCGTAAAAACATCCTGTCTGAAATATGCCCAATCATAAAACGAGCACAATGCTGCATACATTGTGACCCTTATCTGGATTAATTAATTCATATAAAATTAAATTCATGTGATTATTTAAATTTGCACCTATTTGATATGGATAACATTCCAATCAGGCAATTTTTTAAACATAATTAATAATTACGTTTCTTTTGATACATCTTCAGAATGGTCATTTCAATTGAACGATTTTCCTTTGTACCCAACTGCTGAAGGAGGACGGTAATAGCCTAAATGACATTTAATTAATGCATTCTAGAAGTATTATCCAATTTACACACAGCCCCTTGCACTGCTCTTGCCGCTTACATTCAGCCCACTTGCCGCGGCGTTCGAGAGCGCCATTTGAGTTCAGTATGAAGGCTGAATATGAACACTCACAGGACAATCTTTCCAGCAGCGCGGCAGGAGCAGTGTAAGGACTGAGTGTAAATGGTGTAGTACATTCTCGCGCTGGCCACTTCCCTGCCCAACAGGTCTCATTGTAAATTCAGCATATAAAATTTGATTATGATCTTGTCAAATACGTTACGTTATGACTTAAATTTATTTTTTAAATTTTTCCAGATTTTAATAGTGTCTAGGAAAATGGGTCTATTTCGAAAGTAATCACTAGAAGGCTTTTAAGTGTCAAGCCATTGAAAATTATATTCTTAATAAAATTTATATTCCCATGTATTTAAATATAAGAGATTAATAACGTGAATGTTAAAAAATATTATTTATTAGGTATGAAATGTGATCATCAAAATTTACATAAGAACATGACATCAGGATCTTTTACATGAATACTTTGTGTTAGTATTAATGTGAGTCTCAAACAACAGTGATTTTTTATATTCAGTTGTTATTTATTACGACAGCGACACATTGACTTTTTAACTGGAGCTATCGAATGTAATGCCAGCGCCACACGCTTGGCGTTTGCCGCAAACTCTGAAGGACGTAGGCTATACATTGGAATGAGATGGAAATACACCGTGCTCACTCTAAGATATAGTTGCGTCCTGCAGGGTTTGCGGCAAACACCAAGTGTGTGGCGCCGGCATTATATTAGAGAAGTTAACTTCATTAAAATACCCACTACGTGCGGCTGTAAGTCATTAGTTTTTATTTTAAATAATCTTTCTATTTTTTTTAAATCCTTAATACGTGATTGATAATGAACATTGCTTTGGGTGCGCGATTTGCATGGATAAGATTAACTTCTGGTGACATTACAGTTTTCTGGTGCTAAAAAACAGTCATAGGTATGTATTTCAAATACATTTGACTGTTGTAGACAAGTTCTCATACGCTATTATGAATTTCACTGTATGCAAATTATAAAAACTCCGTTAAGGAGGCAATAATTATTGTCTATTTATCAAATCCCATGCTCGAATGTAATGTTAGAGTAGACTGATCAACAATGATCGGGGTTTTGGATGCAATTCGCGGCATTTCGAGTCGTAATCATAGTATGGATGTGACTGTAATCCCGCGATATTTTTTTAATAATAATAACGTTTATTTCAAACGTTGACCTGTAATTTCGATTAATATCATGTAAAATAAAATAGAATAATTATCCTTCAACATCAATACAAATCCCGGGATTCCGGGCATGTCACCCCAGATTGCACCGGGAACTCCCATTACTTAGTGCAGTCATTGAAGCGAAAAATACGGTCTTACCTCCGAATTTTTTTACTGTGAACCGATTTGCATGAAATTTTGAATGAACCTAATTCCAAAATTGTATGCAATTCGGTTCACAGTAAAAAAAATCGGACCAATAATGCTTCAATGACTGCACTAACTGTGATAAACTCAAGAGTAAGTAATAAACACATTTAAATGCAACCTTTTTGCTTTTGTAATATATTTTTTAGATTTTTAAAGACCAAATTTTATAGAGACCAAAAGTAATAAAAAATATTATGCTAAATATTTGAAATCAATGATTTTATCAATGTGTAATCTAATAATATGAAGAAAAACTGTCCTTTATCAAACCACACGAAAGCCCGGAATCCCGCGGCATATCCATACTAGCATAATGATTGAGGTCATTCACCCCAAGTCGCAACCAAAACCCCGATCACTGCTGATCAATGTATACTAAGGGGTCACAATACCTAATTAGCCCTTACAATAGTGATACTGGTTTTACTCTTACTATATGTATAAGGTGCTAACAAATTAGTCACGTATATTTTTACAGCTGATAGTACTCGGTTCTCGGAGTACATTTAAGTATGAAACATCATAGGTTTTCTTATGTTTTTTTGGAGAAAACTAGGAAACAAATTTGCTACGTTAAAACACCCTGTTAATAAGATAACAAAATGAGACTTCTTTAGACATTCTAGAACCTCTTTAAACTATCATTCAAGTGGCCTCAAGTTGATAAATAATTCCCGCCGAATCATAATGAAATGACATTTACGAAAAACCACTTTTGACAAAAACATCTTGACAGGTACATGATAGGGGTGATTATTTTAAAGATTAATTACAATTTATATTTTTTGTTTGGTAAATTAACCCTTAAATGCATGGTGTAGGATGCATCCTACATAACAAAGAAATCAAAATTTGTCGAAAAATAGGAATATTTATTTTGTTTTTAAGTATGATTCCGCAAAGAAAACTAACCTTTTTTCATATTTATTGTTCGTATGTTGGCGAACCTGTATTAAAAAAAAGTTATACGTGTTTATGAACGAGATGGCGGCGGCAATTGAAAGAATTTAAAAAATTGAAGGTTTTCTTTTAGTGTGTTTGACTGTTTTTATGAAGTAAGTATTTATTTTTTATTCGAATACGTTAACTCATGTCATAATATTGCACATTTTCTTAAACTGAGTAATGTTCTCAATGTATAAGTAGGCAATATTTGCATTTTTACTCGTGTAGGATTTAGCCTACACTATGCACTCACAGTACTTTGCTATTATTATGAACGATATCGAACTCGTAAATATTTTAGAAAGTTGTTTTAGTTAGGTGATAAAAACAGTGAATGGAAGCGATTTTATGTTTTTTGCAAAGAATTCTTCGAATTATTGTCATTTTGAATTTCACAATTTTGTTTATTTTACACAAGTTGTATAATTTTCTGTGACCGACGACATTAATTATAATTTAAAAAAAAAACAGGAAAATACATAGTTTAAAAAACCGGGCAAGAGCATGTCGGACCATGCTCAGTATAGGGTTCCGAAGACGTAACGACAAACACAAAAAACTATCTCAAAAATCAACATGTATGAACCAATTTTCTATTTAAAGTTATTTGGCGCTGTCTTAGATGATTTTTAGTAGGTATAAACCCGTTAGTCGCCTGTATCTCAGGAACTAATTAAGTTTACTTAGTAATGATTCTTTTTCTTATAAATTCGTATATAATATCTCAAAAAAGAGCCAAGCTTTTAAGTGTGAGATCAGTATACCTATGTAGGTAGTTAGGTATCTAAACTGCTTCAAACCGACTTTAAACAACAATATAAGTTAAATCTTTTATATAGTAATTAATAGAAATTGAAAAAAAAACAAGGTTCAGTAAAAAGAATTTTAAGTTTTCCAAACGATAGGTACTCTATTGGTTAGGGTGATAAATAAGAGATATGTTTATAAGTCAAAATAATATATTATTATATTATTTACTAGGAGAGTCGTGTTCTAAACGTAACTGTACGATCTATACGAGGTGTCCCAGGGAACTAACTGTAAGCAAACATATTGCTTTAGAAGAAACCTTTATAAAAACAAGGAACACTTGAGACTGTAAATTATTATCAATACGAGTGAAAGAGAACTTCTAGATAACTACTAGTGTGAGTGGGACGGAATTACTTTTGTGAATTCCAACACGCCCCCTCAAAAATAAATCCTCTTTCTTTAAATTACATTATCAAAATGATAACTAATAATTGTAATGTATTTACAATTTCAAAATCACACGCTCTCCTTTATCTGGGGTACAATCATCATTATCATGGTCCAACATTTGTTGCACAGGATTAGGGAAACCCAGGAAAACCTAATCAGACCAATCCATATTAAAATACTTATTATACGAGTATTCATTATCTTATGCATCAGTTATGTAATTTGAATTTACATATTTATACACTTAATAACTCCTAGTTTTTCTCTTAACGCAGAAAAACGCACTGTGGGCAGTAATTTAGTTAAAATGTCAGCCAGCTGATTACCTGTGGGAACATAAATCATTTTAATAACACTTCTCTCCACCTGTTCTCTAGAAAAATGAAATTTAATGTCAATGTGTTTTGATCTTTTGTGACTAGTTGGATTATTCGCAATGCTTATACAACCATTATTATCCTCATAAATTGGTATGGGACTAGTTGTTTCAATATTAATACTGGTAACTAAAGATTTTAACCAAAGAGCTTCTCTTACAGCTTCATACAAAGCCATGTATTCAGCTTCTGTTGACGAAGCTGCAACAGTATGTTGTCTTTTTGTTTGCCAGCATAATGTCCATTGTTCAAACAGTTTAAATAAATAGCCTGTCGTACTTTTTCTTTCTAGTTCATCACTACCCCAATCAGAATCAACAAACCCACTCAAAAAAATGTTCACAGTTATTTCGAGTATAAGTCAACTTGAAATCCATAGACCCTTTTAAGTACCGTAACATTCTTTTCAAGTGTGACCATAGTTTATGGTTGTTTTTGTTCGTGAATCTACTCAACAAGTTCACAGCAAAACTTATATCGGGTCGAGTGCAAACCATAATATACATCAAACAACCGATAAGGCTTCTACAAGGGGCTGTAGTGGTTTCACACGAATTTAACTCTAAGTAATCTACTTTACTTTCCAAGGGTGTGCTGACAGGTTTACAGTCACTCATGTTGAACTTTTCTAAAACAGTTTTTATGTACAGTTCCTGGTCTAAAGTGATTTTGTTATCGGTTCTCTCGATCCGAATTCCCAGGAAACATCTTATTTCTTTTAAGTCTACCATTTTAAACATATTCATTAAGTACTTTTTGAAAGCATTCATGGTATTTATATCTGCAGTTGAAATGACAAGATCATCAACATAAAGCACTACGTAAATATTTTTCATGATATGACCCTCATCTAGAATGTAAATACATCGATCAGCTGATGAGTATCGAAAACCTTTTTCTATCAACGCTTGTTCAAACATTTGAAACCAACAACGCGCAGACTGTTTTAAACCGTATAACGACTTATTTAATTTGCAGACCTGATTACCTGCACATGGGATTCCCTCAGGAATTTTCATAAATATTTCTTCCTTTAATTTCCCATTTAAAAATGCCGTTTTAACATCCATATGGTGAACAAGCAAATTAAATTGATTTGCAAAAGCTAATATCAATCTAAAACTCGTAATTCTTGCAACAGGGGCAAATGTTTCATTATAGTCAATTAAATATTCTTGACTAAAACCGCGGGCTACTAATCGTGCCTTATATTTCAGAGGTTTTCCAGACTCATCATTTTTAATTGTAAATACCCATTTGCAATCGACGATATTTCTGTTTACGGGTTTTTTGTACAAGTGTCCAGGTTTCATTTTCAATGAGAGAATTTATTTCCTCTTTTATCGCACTTTCCCATAAATGCGTATCCTCCCTGGTTTCAATCTCTTTATAAGATGTTGGTATTTGGCAAACTATAGACTTGCACATAATAAATAGTTAACAGAAATATCATCATCAGTTTCATTATATGGTACTTTAGGCAAGTTTTTAATCCTATCACTCCTTCTCAGATCATTTTCACTAACCAATTCATTTTCAGACTTTGACAATTTATTTTGAAACGAATCACAGTGATTGTGCTCATCTGTTTCACTTACAGATTTATTAGGTGGTGGACCTAATGGTGCAGAAACTCTGCCTGTTTGTTTACAATCATCTGATTTTGCCACATCAGATTTTATGCACATCTTCTTTAAAGAGTGCCCGTCAGAGTTACGGTTATTATCCGAAATAATACCGTCAGGCTTCAACGGCATACTAGATAAGAAATTAATCTCATCCACTATCACATCTCTGACTTTTACAAACTTTTAATTTTTGCACACAATACTGTTCCATTTCAAGTGATAAATATTCACCACCATTATCACAATATAAATTGTTAGTAAAAGTAGTTTTTGCTGTCAAGTGTTGAAGGAGTGATCGGACCGCAAACATCTGTATACACATTGAATAGAGGTCATTTTATGGCTTTCGGTTTTAATTTATTAAATGGCAAACACGCTTGTTTTCCATTAATACAAGCTTCACATATTATCACTAATCGTGACATTATTCAATTGCTCAAAATCAGAAAACATATATTTGCTTTTTATCTGCGCAAACTTAGATTTGCCAATATGGCCAAGTCTTTGATGCCATATTTCGTAACTATTTTTTACGACTCCATTCAATGAGCTATCAGTATTTAAAGCATGCGCTTCCTCAACCAGAAAAGTTATACCAATTAAATTGTTCAAAGACTCACCCTTTGTTAATACCTTACCCTTGTTGAAGATTTCTACTGTACCGTCATTGTTAAAGACAATAGTCATACCAGCTTGCTGCATCTTCTTAACGGAAAGCAAGTTGTACGGAATATCAGGACAGAAGAGTACATCTTGAAGCATTCCCTTAATTCCATAGTTACTGATAACAGAAATATTGCCTTTTTTGGTTGCCTGAATGAAGGTTCCATTTTTCGCAACTGAAATGCTAACTGGCATTTGCAACTTTTCGAAATCTTGTGCCAAGTCCTCTTTATTTATTAGATGGTCAGAGGCTCCAGAATCAAGTATAAATGTTATGCAATTTTGGTCTTCCTGTGTACTGCGATGATCTCCAGCCATAAAAGCAAAACCCGACATCTGTGGACTTTCCCATCCCGTAATGTTAACAGTTTGAACTGTTCTATTGTTTTTGTCCCATTTACGTTGATCTAAAAGCCTTGTTTTGACAAAGCCTAATGTAAGATTATCCTCAGCCAATGTTTCGATAGCTGTAATGACACCATCGTATTCATTGGGAAGTGTCATGAACAGATTAGTTATTTTATCTGCTTCTTCTAATTTTGCTCCGGCAGCTATTAATTCCACAATGAAATCATCAAATAACTGAAAATGTTTCAGTAGTGTTGTATCAGGTTCCAATTTCAATCACGATAAAAGTTCACTTAGAATAAGCACTAATGCACCAAGTCCTTTAGATATAACACGCTTTAAAATTGACTCAAATTTTAACTGACTCTATTATTCTATTTACTGGGCCCATAACCTATTGGTTAGGGTGATAAATAAGAGATATGTTTATAAGTCAAAATAATATATTATTATATTATTTACTAGGAGAGTCGTGTTCTAAACGTAACTGTACGATCTATACGAGGTGTCCCAGGGAACTAACTGTAAGCAAACATATTGCTTTAGAAGAAACCTTTATAAAAACAAGGAACACTTGAGACTGTAAATTATTATCAATACGAGTGAAAGAGAACTTCTAGATAACTACTAGTGTGAGTGGGACGGATTTACTTTTGTGAATTCCAACATACTCAACTCAAATCAATAATCTAATCGAAAATTTGTAAACTTTCAGATCGCAAATCGCAAACTGTGGGTAGCATTCCGGGGCACGTCCAAACAGCAACTAGCCGCTCGCGCTTATGAGCGCGGCTGTCACTCGATTTGTTGCTTGGACAGTTTGACTCCCTCCGCGCGTCCTGCACGCCCCGTTAACAATTTTTTCTATCAAAGTTATCGTAGGCGATTTTGATAGGTATAAACACTTTAGTCGCTTGTATCTCAGGATCTAATCATGTCTACTTAGCCGTGATAGTTTTCCTTTAAAATTCGTTATATGCGCTTTCGTTGAAGATATTTTTCAGATTTTTAGTATTTGTAGTTTTGGCTGTAGGGGGGGGGGGGGGGGGACACTTGACTCTAACAAAAAATAGCGCTTTAAAGCTTAATATTTCATGAACGGATCCCTTAATCGAAAAATTGTTTTCAAAAACCCGAAATATTTTTGAAAGACCTATCCAACGACATCCCACACTATGGGGTAGGCAAGAAAAAAAAAGGCATCCCCACGTTACGTGTAGGGGAGGTGCATTAAAAAAAAAATATTTTTCAAAATTTTATTTTACCACTTTGTTGGCTTGATTAATATGTATATTCATGCCAAATTACAGCTTTCTAGTACTACGAGTCTCTGAGCTAGACTGGGGACAGACGGACGGATGGACATGGCGAAACTATAAGGGTTCCTAGTTTGACCACGGAACCCTAAAAAAGCATTTTGGCGGGCTTGGTTCATTTATATTGATACAATAACTAAAGTTTAATTTCAAAACAATGAATTTCTATACTCGTACTCCGGCAAAATTGTACAACTTGTCGAAAAGGAAAGTTTTATACTTATTGAATTCACATTTTGAATTCCTAATGGATAATTCGAAGAAATCTCTTTTAGAAAATGTATGTTAAAAATACACAAAAATATCTTACAGTAGGTAATCAAATTTGAACTATTTATTATACATTTTTTTAATTACTTGCGTTTCAGATTGATGACGTTCAGCAGGAACTAGCTTTGTTGCGTATACCTCAATCGAACTTGGTAGATTTATTTTTCGAATGGCTACCAATGTATGATGTATCACTTGAAGATGAAGGAATGAGACCAACTGGTTATTGCGAGGATTGTACAATTCAATACTGGCAGCCCAGCGATCACGTCGGCGACTTTTCACTTCAAGATTTATACTGCCAACGCTGTTCTTTGTTTAGTTACACTCTTTCCCATGGCTTTTTGTAAACAGTGACATACATACATGTGAAGAAAGCAGAATTTAAAAAAATCCTCACTTAGGTTGTAACCTTCCACAAAAACTACGAGAAAGAAGATAAACACTACAGCTATAATAGCCCTGGATCACCTTAAACATAAGTATCTACTCAATTTGATTACAGAAACACATTTCGAAAAAATGTTTTGATTCAGATTCAAAATCATTATTGTTTTCGGAACTAAATACCTACCTATTAATAAGCCGAGTGTACCTACGAAGTAACACAATTTGCAGGGAATGCATAGTGTAGGCTACATCCTCATTAATTAATTATTGCCATTTTGACATTAAAAAATTGCTATGGATTTTTTTATTATTTTTCTCGTATTTATTACGCTAATAGGCATCAAACATATTATTTTTGACGAAAAAATAATAATCATGCATTTAAGGGTTAAAACAATAAAATTATATACAAAGGTTCCTTAATTACAGTTAAAAGTTAATTGTTTTAATGTAATGTATTATCTCTTAAAATATCCGACTAGCACGGTTGTTAGCACCTTATATGTAAGTATATTAGTTCCCCTTCTGTAGGACATACACGGTCACAGAACGATCCAACCACTAGTTAATACACTGGTTTGTTAGTATAAGCACACCTTTGGTGTATTAAGTGTTGTGAATCTCTAAGTGCCCATACCGAAGCGATACTGTAGCACGCGGTTCTATTTGCGGTATAGTACCTAACACTTTACCGTGACCTCTTTTGTTGTATTGAAACTAAACCTGGCTCTGAATGTTTTAACCCCTTGAATGCTACCTACACGCGAGTTACGTCAACGGTTTCGACATTCGCTACTGGCAGGGCCCTTATTGATGTGATCTGAGCTTACGAACTCTAGTTTAATACAGGACTATTATTTACTTAATAAAGTTTTTGTGGTTTTTAGTTTGTAGTACCCAGGAATGCTCTCGGGTTTATTATTAATGGCACAAGGATTGGTTATCTTATCTCTCTGTCTTGCTTTCTTCTTTTGATACTAGTTGGAAACGGTTGCACTGAGGTAACTTATCCTTGTAAATACGCTAGACCGGCGGGGCATTCGATGTTGTCTATTGGGTTAGGGGCGGTTGTAGTCATCTCGGTGTACAGTCGAGTACAAAGAGATGTATAGGTACACTTTTACACATGCCATTGTAATCAGGTGTACAAGTTAATACATATCTTTGATCTCGACTGTTTAACTCACTCGTTACTACTGATACAAACTTTATATTATAAATAGGGGTCGGAATAGGTAGTGACTATTAACCTAAACTTGATGCATCTTCATTCAATAACATACTCACTCACGCATGAATGAACATGCGTCAAGTTTACGTTAATTATTAATATATAAAAGGTGAAACTGACTGACTGACTGACATATCAACGCACAGCCTAAACGGCTAAACGTAGGCACTTGAAATTTGGAAGGGACGTAGCTTAGGTACCGTAGAGGTGCACTAAGAAAGGAATTCCCGAAATTCCCACGGGAACGGGAATTAGCGGGAAAATTATTAACTCAAAAAAAATGTTTTGCCCAACGAAGTGGACACGGGAACAGCTAGTTATTAATATTTATAATGCTGTATTTTTTGGTTATTATACGGTCATAAAACGAAAGAACGGTTAACCGCAATATGTTTAAGAAGGTAGGTAGTTTTGAAGCGGTTTCTCGCGGCGGAAGAACCGTGCATGGCATCAAGTGGCATGTACCTGATAGATAAACCTATCATCCAGCTGGCCTAGTATTTATTTATTTATTTAGTATGGCTGCGTCTATATCGCGTGTCAAATGTGAATAAAGCATCCGTCAATCTCGTACTTATTTACGTGTCAGAAGGTGACGGATGCTTTATCCAAATGTTGTCACGCGATAAACACAGCCATATTAGGGCCCCAGGGGGGTTATTATGACACAACTATGCAGTTCATTTTACGGTGAGCGTAAAGGACGGAGCTATAGCAGTTACATAACTGTGTCCTTTTCTCTCAGCGTAAAATGAATTGCACAGATACGTCGTAATAACCCCACAGGTCTCTCAATCCCCATATACCTATATTTGAAAAACCATGATTAACTTTGACACCATCGGTATTCTCTAGGAGCTTCTTTCTTCTATAGACAATATCGACTAGCCCTTAACCTGAGTGGAACCGTATTAAGAATTAATCTATATGTTTAAGGTTCAAAATGGCACACAATCGTGATATTTAAAAACATTAGTTGTTACACTTGCGCACGAGTTTGACGTTTGACATATTTATGTATTTATTTAATACACGTTTCTAAATAGACAGAAATACCTACTGATAAGTGTGTTTTACTTACAACTGTATTGTTCATTGCACTAGTGTACATAAGATAATAAAATTATTAAACTATAAAATATAACTGTTTTCTTCCGACGCCTTTGTTCAGGGCCCTTCTTGGCTTAGTTAGTTATTGTTATTGCACAAGTACGTTACAGAAAAAAATACATTTTGAAAACAATAAACCGCATCTACAAAAGTACCTGTAAAATAAAATATATTTTCAATTATAATAGGTCAGGCAACTTCAGTTGCCAAACGAAACATTTTTTTTTTTTTTGTGATCATAATTTATGCTGTATGTCTTATATGTAGTTCAACTTCTCAATCAATAAGAAACTAGGATATTTCAAGCTTGCCCCAAGCAACGAAGTCATAGTGTAATTAAAATTATTTATTTAAATTTGATTTCGATATAGTTGCCTAACTATCTTAATCAAGATATCTTATTGATATCCTTGAGAAAGATACAGTTGTGGTACCTATTATTTTATTAAGATTAAATGAAACACGCAGTAATTTATATAAATTTATTCTCATGATAAGTAACAATGCTCACAGCTCTTACTCAGAAAAGAGCTAAATAAAATTCATTGTCTCCTTCACATAAATTTACCTTAGGTGGTGACGATATTTTGTACATACAAATTTATAATTTACTCAACGTGTAAGTAGTGAAGTTTCTTCAAAAGCAGGCTCCAGGCCCTTACAAAAATTAAATTCATCTATGTACATACAACTCATTCACGATTATTGTCTCAGGTGACAGAACAGTGGATCTTGTGGCTAGACAAGATGCATTGCGAGAAAGTTATCATTATCGAAAATGTATAGAATTGACGTAACCCGCCGGACGCTCGCGTCGAGCGCTAATGTCAATTCCATAAATTTAGGTAAATTTCAAACTTCGTTTACGATAAGCGTTATGCATCTTACCTAGGGTCTCGGGTGCAATATGTGGTAGTGTCATAATTATTAAAGATTTCGGAAATTTCTGTTAGCTAGTAAACCTAGGAGCTGGAATGTAGAACTTTTCACGCAGATAGAACACTTAGCAGAAACCTATTGAGAACATCGGTGCGAACCGAAAGTAAGTAGGTAACATGATAAATATTATGAAGAACTAATGCACAAATTTAAAGTAAGCAATAATAGGCCTATTCCTTCTTAGTGTTCTACTTGTGCCAGTAGATATACTTGCCCGCGTTTTAAAACCTCTGCTAGGTATCTGTGCGTCTTTTAGTTTTCCTGTTCCATAACTAATATCTATAAGCGGAACGAAATAAAATTGTGAGTTATAACGGTACGAGTTTGAGCAAATTAAATATCAATAACTGGTTTGTATTTTTTTCACTCTGAACGTTTGCTCATGCAATTATTGCCGTGATTAAGTACCTAAATAATGCATGCATTTTACACCGTGTACTTTATTTATAAAGCACCGTGTATCAAATTATCTTCTTAACTGCGTACTTAACTCTAAATAGTTTAAAACAACATTTTCGTTACATGGCATGCAACAAACTTATACTGCAACGTACTTAAAATAAAATGCACCTACTGAAAACGCTAGGAACTACGTTAGGATGTTACGAACATTAAATGACGTAGAACATAATTACTCCGACCTTATTAATACAGGCGTACGCGCAAAATAAACTCCTCAAACATTATACAACAGCACAATTTTTACTGAAATATCGACCAAAAACATTGCTATTTCGTAAATAAAATAATTTAACTATGTCAACCATATCACCCATATCTATTCACATTTTTTTTACAACTTTACATTGTAGCCACTATGAAAAAAAACCTTAAAAAATATTCCTAGCTCTATCACAGTTAAGTATCAATAAGCTAAAACTCTAATTCAATAAATCTTGTCTCTATCTTGAATAAAAATAAGTAGCTGTTTTCGGGTCATTTAATAAAAAACTATTGTAGTGAAAACAGTGAATGATCAATAAGTAAACACAAGATATGTAACTAAATAGCAATTGATCGCGTGATATTTATGCTCCGTCACTACTAGTAGTACCAAGGAAGTTTGAAAAATGAGTGTGAATGTTGCTGACTACAAATGGAATGATCGAAAACAAAAGTACACTACACGTACAATATCCGTAGAAATATTCTGAGATTCTTGTGTGTAATGCTACATGATAAATTAACAATTTATTTCGTATGGCATCTCAATGCATAATTCACCTAGGAACGGTTGTGCAACATGTTGACATGTTTTAATTTTCTTTTGCAAAGTTGATTTTATAAAAATACATAGGTACATAATACCAAAATGTATGTCAACTATAGATGGTGTGACGTGTGATTCGTTTTGTATATGACTAATAAACACTATTTTCTAATTAAAGTTTCAACAGCTTTATAAAATACCAGAGGTTACTCTCCGTAGATTACATTATACAACTAATTATTGCTAACATAACAAAATGTCACTGAAGTCGGGCCAGGACACGCGCCCATGGCTCTGTTTGGTTTGCTTACTGCGAACGCGAATGCGAAGGGTGGTCGCCATGCAGACTGACACTAAGATCAATTTAGTGAACTCTTAAATATCCCAAAAAAGCAGATGGACATCTGTTCAGTCTTTTTTAAGTACCCTCATCAAATAAAAGAAGAAATTTAAGACTGAAGAAGTTGTAAGTAGCGGATATTTTAATCCTGATTTGTGACTAGACTAATTACAAAATAAGTACAATAAAACCCTACTTTTCGATGTCGATAATTTTAAAAGTGTCGGGCAAAGTTTGGCTGATCTTAGTGTCCACGCTTAACAAAGTACCTTTGGAACAAACAGCTAAAGGCTTTCCAAAATATCATCGAAAGCGACGCCTCGCTGTTAGTCTCGGGGACCCACGAATATTTTATCTGGGCGAGCAAAGGCGATTTTCACTACGATAATACATTGAGACCAATTATAAGTATTCAATTTAACTAACCGACCTACCGTCGACCGGACAAGCGCAGTCGCATCTTTGGTGCGATATTATTAGGCTATCTACTCATAATACTCTTATTATCCAAACAAAATGTCGAGATTAGCCTAATAAAGCTGAAAATTCCTGATCCTCCGGCCCCGCAGAGACAAAACACTTCTCTTCTCGGTCACGTCCGGACTGTTCGGAACGGGTCGCTGAATGCTACGATCGCATAAATTGGAACTTGTTTGTTTCGAAGAGGGAGGAATGGCCACATTTGATGGTTGAACGAAAGGTGAGATCGCCGGGCAGGTCGCTGGGGCGCTGCAGGGCCGACGCCGCGGGCGGTCTACGCGAAGACCTGCTGGCTCTCGCGGCACGCCACCGCCGCCACCAGCGCCGCGCCGCGCCCGCTGCCGTCCTCCGACAGCATGAGGTCGAACTGGAAACAAAAAACGATCTTATAATCCACAGTTGCCTTGCACTCCTTCTAATCTAACTCCCTTACACTCCTATGATTTAAAATAAACAAATTAACTCGAGAGGTAGAGGATGGCATTACTTCCGATTTACGATATACTTCGAATCTCCAGACTAATTTAAAAAATAACCCATTATTTAGGTACGCAAATAGTTAAGTTAGTTAGCTTAGAATAAAAACCCTAATAGTTAAGTTATAAAACTTATAAAATAGACAAAATATAGCAAGGATGTACAAATGCGAACTTATCTCTTGTGAGATATCTTTTTCTTTGAGCGATGGTGAAAGAATTAATGACAACGAATAGCCAAATAAGTACAACATTAAAAGAAATAAACCTGTATTAAACCTATATTGAAAATGCTATGAATCTTGATATCAATTTATGTAACTATACACGATAAACTAATAAATAAATATACATGATAAGCAGGATTTTTTAAACAAATTACCTATTCTTATCAAAATACCAGATCGTCAAGTCAGCAGTGCTTCAGTATCAAAATTAAGTGATTTAAGGGACAACAATACAAAAGCATTTAACTATAGAGTTGCGTTGCGAAACCGCCTAAAATTCTTCAAAGCGAATATGTTAGTTGTTCTTGACACACTTTATAATACATGACATTGAAATTGGACTGCGCGTTACTTTAGGAGACGCACGCTCTCGAAAGTAATTGTAAAGATTTCTCAGGAAAGTGAATATTTTAATCATTTATTAATTTTAGAAAGAGCTTTAGGCCCTTAGCCTTTTGTTTGATCAGTAGTTAAACTACCTAATTGTTAAAATTTGAAAAATGAATCGAAAATTTCAAGGATAATCTCAAGAAAATGCCCTTTAATGTTCAGACTTTTGTCTGACACAGAATAAATTTTCTGTAACCTAAAATAAACATCATGGATCATCGCAGAATGCCAACGTTGTAAATGATAGTAGCTACGTCAATATTATTATAATAGTCCGAGTAAATTTACGTCACTTATCTTATACAACAAAAGTAAATATTCTCATCTTTCCTTTATTTTTCATGGTTTTATATCATTCGTAAATTCGGAAAATTCGTAACAGCCAGGCCTTTCAAATGTGATAACCTCTGATTGATTTCGTCAGCTTCCACGCGTCATTGAGGTCGTGGGGAAGAATCGACGCCTACTTTAGATAAAAATTGTTTGCGACTTGGGCGTTGTTTACAGAACAAGGTCCAAGTTTGGACCGAGGTTGATAAAGTTGTTATTGATGAGAGCCGGGGGCTCGGCTTGCTGGAACTGAACCGAGTGAGGTCCTGTCCGGAGGCTATCGGTGGAGATTGCGAGATTTGATACCAGTTTGTGGGTTCTCAGTGGGCGGTGGCGCCGGGTAGCACATGCGTCGGATTTTGACAAGAGGGTTAGTTTTTTCGCCAATTCTCAAAATAAACTACTCTTTTTACTGGATTCCCAAAACACCAGATTGGAAATATTGGGTAAAGAAAACCAAATCAATCAATCGACAAAACCCTACTTTAACGGTTTATTATTGGAATTCAAATATATTACAAAATTCTGGTATTTTGGGATTGAGCGTGCTTTTTATCCTAGTTTCTGCACTCTGATTTTCCTTGTTAGTCTTTTATGTATGAGGGATAATTTGTTACCAACTTACTTGCCTACTCAACTAAAGATGTGTGAATTATGACGTGTTATAATTATGCACTAGATAAACACTGGTTTATTAGTTGAGGTTATCATTTTAATTGAGTTGTCATTATGCATCTGCAAAAGCCCCTTCATTAGTGTCAACAGTATGCGTTGTAGTTGTCGTTTGTCGTGCTAAGGTCAGACTCAAGGCGTGATTAAGAGAAGTTATTAGGTGACTTAGGTACCTAACCACAATTATCGTCATAATTTATCCACCATAACTGCTTGTTATTAAAAAGGCTTTCTAGAAATCTGATTGAATTGTGGCTTCACGTTATACTACATATCATTCATTTCTGTATCTTCCATTTGTCATTGCGCAAATTTTAGGACCCGTATTGTACCTAGTTCTTTGGTGGTAACAGTTTAATTTTAAATGACGGTCTTAAGGTATGATGCAGCAAACTCAAGTGCCTAGTGTGTGTGGGCTTTAGATATCAAAAGATGTGTGCATTATTGAATTTTTAACGAACCTGTAGGCCGGGTTGTACGAGCGTCGCAATCTTCTCGCACATGAGCGTGTGGAAGTGCGGGTGGAACCTGTAGACGGAGCCGTCGATGCCGACGGTGACTCGCGGCTCCCCCATCTTGTTGATGAGCACGGCGATGCCCGCCGACACCAGGTGCGCCGCGCGCCGCGACACACTCTCGCACACGTGCCGCACGGCCGCCATGTCTGCTTCCGTCGCGTGCGACAGACCTGCAGGGAGAAACCACTAGTTGTACCACGAGTTCCAAGAAGGTCTCTAATGGTTAGGAAATATATGTGTAATTCTAAAGATGATAGTTGTAAGTACTATTGCGATAATTTAGTATATTTATTCTGGTTATTTTAGGTGTAAATTTTTGATTTAAATTTTGCCCCAGTCTACGCACATGACATGACTCACCGTCCAATCGAATCGAAGATGTATCTACCCTCATTAAGTTCAATTTTCACCGACAACGTTGTGACCAAGACGGTGCAGTTCATTGTTGTGAATGCTGCGTACGCGAGACCCCGAGTTGCAAGCTATGTAGATTCCATGCAAATATAATATAAACTTTATCTTCTATTAAGACTCTTCACTTCCCTTAAGCACATTGTAAAGCCAATGCGATGCGCTGCGGTGCTGAACTGTCGGTGGAAATCGTGCATTGATTAAACCGCGAGACTTCTTAAACGATCCGTTTGCATGAGAAGTTTTATAAGAAAGTAAAATAAATACGCCTTTATTTATTGTATGACCTGTACGCTAGGTACATTAGGTATATGTAGGAGTAGGTAGACTATACAGGTGACAAGTCCGCCACTACTAACTACTATTACACACATGGTGAACATCACTGCACCGTAATTAGTATTTTTATCGAAACATTTTTTATAACAAGCTTTCTGAAATAAACAATTTTGAATTTGAATTTGAATTTATTATTGCCGAATATTCGGCGAGTACATATGTAGGTACTCGTAAGTTAAATGACTCCAAACTCGACGGAACTATTATGAGCCATTGAGGAGTTCCTATGGTTACCTTCCGTCTCCATCATCATACCAGCTCGATGGTACAGTCGAGTTGATAAATATATTATATACCTACACTTTAGTTCCTTGTCACTTTAATCGCTGTGACCATTCATATATGAACGTTTGAACAAGACATTAAATAGACAAGGTACTAAAGTGTACACATGTTTATAAACTTTGTGGATTGTTTGCAATTTTTTAATACATTGTTCGTTATGTTAGCTACTCGTAAAGTGACCGTTCTTTTAAAATAGTCTGTATTTATCTAACACAATTGTACGTACATTTATATATACAATGGAAACGTATGGTTGACAGCAAAGTGGACTTGACGCACGAGAAATGCAAAAAAAACCCAAATCAATGGGTGGAACAGCAAGGAATTTGCGTCACAGTGCGCTCGCTTACTAAAGGATGTATTCATTAGTTAGATTGACGTCTACAACGGGTTCCTTAACAACATTTGGCAGTTCAACTAGACCGAATATGTAATTCATTAGCGTTGTCATTTGATCACCCTCGACTACCGCCAGGGTCAAACGAGATTGTTTTATCAGCTGCGATGACATGGGCTGTTCTTTGACCTCCCTATATAGATTAAGCACGCAATCCGCTACTTTATGTCAACCGTTCTTAGAAAATGACTGATCGGAAACTTCTTTACACACAATCATGTTTATATTATAAGGATTATGTCTATATACATTACAATTCTTGTGTTACAATTGTTTTGCCTCGAAAAAACAAAGTTTGAAATCAAAATATTTTCGAATCTCCAAGGCGAGCGCGTATCCCATTGGGTACTTGTTTGTGATCTACATCCATATTGATTTATCGTCGAGTCACTTTCACTGTATGTAGAATACGCGGGGTCGACTTCAGTAGTCTGGTACGCCGGTTATCATGTACAAAAAATATTGTTAGGTGGATAGGTCACGAAACGTTTTACGTCATTTCTTTTGGCGTGATTTCGAGCGTTCGTATTTCGTGGAAAATTTTGGGCGAAAATAAAAAAACTACTTATCGTTAAGAATCGCGCACTTAAAGACGTAAACTGATATAAAGCGTTATTTTGTCTTCATACTATGTGCGAGCTGTTCTAAAATATTAAAATCTATGTTGTATACGTTACGATATTGGTTGATCAATCTACGGACTGACAATATGTGACGTAACTCATAGGCAGCTAGTTGTGCGCAATAATTTATTAGCTTATGTAACCTAGCGTCGCGCATATGTGTACCTATCCATGGCATGTCTCTTTATCTTGTATCGTTTCAACACCATATAAAAATACCAGTCATCAGTAACAACCACTTGCCGTTAACTGGCTGACGATACAAAATGATTTGCCATACAATAAATCAAAGCTATATTGGAACGTGTCGAGCTGCTCGTGTTCCGTTCTAGAAACTTGTAGATGCACGACCTTATTTAACTCGTGTATCATACTAGCTTTTGCCCGCGATTTCGCCCACGTAGAACTAATTTATAATTCAGTTTCCCTTTTACCCTGTGAGTCTTTACGTCATGAAAGACAGCTATTTCACTAAATAGAAAATTTAAATAGTCTCCGAACTCAGTGCCAGGATACACTGTACATAATGTAGTCCCATAATTTGACGTTGTCTATATACCAATTTATGGTCAGGTCCTTAAGAAAAATCCTGAAGTTAAACAAAAGTTGAATTGATTCCACAACTCAATTTACCATCAGAAGCTCTAGGTTCAGATGAAGGAGAAATAGTACAGCGTTCCTCAGGCACTTTGTATTTGTATTTTTTATTAGCCTATTCTGCCCCATTGCAGTTCATCCCGCCACCTCCGTCATCAACGTAAACGTCGGCAACTAAACTTGTGTTTTAGAGCTTGGAGGAGGACTTTAATCCTATGTTTGATGCAGGGGGAAATTACACCTGCATCAAACAGAGGATTGGACCTGTCTACGACAGGTTTATTTGTAGTCCAAGCTTAAAGCTTGCTGTGCTTAGCTGTTTCCAAGTTCTGTAGCCGACACGCCGGGAAAGTAATAAGTAAAATAAGCGAAGTTGTTTGCTTATTTTGCTTAGTTTGATGAAATTTGAAATGAAGATAGCTTGTCTCGAAGATGGACGTAATATAATAATTTCTTCAGGAAAACTCGATAAATGAGCTCCACGCGGACAAATTCACCAGCAAACACTATTATAAAATTCTATCATGTTCCATTTTTAGGGTTCCGTAGTCAAACTAGGAACCCTTATAGTTTCGCCATGTCCGTCCGTCCGTCCGTCCGTCCCCAGTCTAGCTCAGAGACTCATAGTACTAGAAAGATGTAATTTGGCATGAATGTACAGTGGCGTTCAGAATTGCATGGACAATTTATGAATGAATTCATTCATAAACTGTCCATGCAATTCTGAACGCCACTGTACATATTAGTCACGCCAACAAAGTGGTAAAATAAAATTTTGAAAAATATTTTTTTTTAATGCACCTCCCCTACACGTAACGTGGGGATGTCTTTTTTTTTTCTTGCTTACCCCATAGTGTTGGGTGTCGTTGGATAGGTCTTTCAAAAATATTGCGGGTTTATGAAAACAATTTTTCGATTAAGGGATCCGTTTATGAAATATTAAGCTTTAAAGCGCTATTTTTTGTTAGAGTCAAGTGTCCCCCCCCCCCCTACAGCCAAAACTACAAGTACTAAAAATCTGAAAAAAATCTTCAACGAAAGCGCATAAGTATAACGAATTTTAAAGGAAAACTATCACGGCTAAGTAGACATGATTAGTTCCTGAGATACAGGCGATTAACGGGTTTATACCTACTAAAAATCATCTAAGACAGCGCCAAATAACTTTAAATAGAAAAATTGTTTCATACATGTTGATTTTTGAGATAGTTTTTTGTGTTTGTCGTTACGGCTTCGGAACCCTACACTGAGCATGGTCCGACATGCTCTTGCCCGGTTTTTTAGATAAATTATAACTTGTTAATAGATCTTGATTTTTAATGATTTTTCCAGTTAATATAATTACATAAACACCCCAAAACATAATAACACTAACTTAGTTTCAATATTTTTTCTCCTTGCCAAATTAAGGGTTAAAAAGGCATGATTCACGTTAAAGGTCATCAGATTAGATTGCATCCAGTACTTGAATGACGGATTATCCAGAAGCAAAACTTACCTATTTCTTCTAGCACCTCCATACAGCTTGTGAAATCTCCGGCTTTGTCAGATTCTATTTCAGAGACGTATTTGGTGTAAAAGCTGCCTCGCTGAAACAGGAGGTCTGAGCCGCGACCACCGAATAATAGACCCATCCGCGTGAACTTTGCTAGCGCAAGTCGCACCAGCTCTCCCAGGTACATGCCAGATATCATCTTCTCCTGACTGGAAATTAATAAAATATTCGCGTTTAAGAACTACATCAAAATATCGAAGCTACGAGTACTTTAAGAAAGTCAAAAGTCTTATCCACTTACATTTGTTTTCCGGGATTGACGGAGTTAGCGTCGATTTCGCGATCAAACTCTGTGCGTACGAAATCTAGGGCGCCATCGTCTCCAAAAGCACCCCATTCTGTGTTAATAAGCATGTCCGGTTTGCTGTGGCTACCATCAAACGTCTCGCAGCCCTCGGTCTTCTCCACGTAACAAGCGTTACTACCGGTACCTAGTTGTCAAAATAATAGTTAAAACATTGCAAAAAGTTGGTGGAAGTTTTTTTTAAACTTGTTATCACACAAAAGCTTCGGCGCAAGAATAGTCTGCTCTGCACTTTAACCAGTATTTTCTTTTAACCGAATTGACATCAGTTAGGTACCTATTTGGTTTATATGGCAGTGCGGCCATAAAGCAGCCTTTTCTACTAACAAAACATGATATTAAGAATATAGCTTATGCAATAAAAGGGTTTGGTTATTTCGTGCAAAGGAATATTAAAACATGCAGATATCATGCCCCTAAAAATTTCATGTTTAATATGAGAATGAGAACATATATTTAGATAGCCAGGAAAAGTCTTGACAAAACACACGACGTCGCTTGATTATGACTGAAATGGGCAATGGACTTAATGATGCCATCAACCGATGATTCCGTCGTCGACCGACATGTGTGGAGTCTGTAGACTCAAGCTTATAAGATACAGAAACACAACAGGAAACTACACACCACCACACGCAGTAAACAAGGTAAACCTACCCACGATGAGTCCTATTTTGCAGTTGTGGTTTTTCCACGCGCAAGACATCAATGTACCCGTGGTGTCATTCAGAATAGCGCATATGTCAATCTGGACGTCCTACAAGAGCCAGAATACATGCGTTTAGGTAAAGATATGAAATATTATTCCAGGTTGATAGTTGAGTTGATGCAGTACTAGTGGATACCTCGTAATGTTGAAGATGATTTAGAGGCTTTCAGATTATTTATAGCAACTCAGTCTTCACAAGTCTCCGGGTTATGTTGCAGAGCTATCCTTAATGCAATAATAATAAATTATTCTTACAGGCATTAGATAAATTAACGTCAATAATGCGCAAAAGAATATTAATTCTATTTAACGATCGTGCCTAATTTTTCCTCAAAAATATGTTTCCGTCTTTGTAAAACGTAATAAAAGAAGCCAGTCGAAAAGAAAATTTAAATTCTAATTAGAATATAACAAGCGTTGTGCATGAAATTAACAAAAACGATAACAGTCCATTGTTGTAATGAACACTAGTACTTAGAAGTCTAGTGATGTCATAAAAATAACAAATTCAAGTCGTTACGTTGCCAGTTGAATAGTTAGTCATAAGAAAAGAATAATAATATTCCTTTTACCAGTGCCAAAAATGATTTGCAGGTAAAAATAACATAGATGTATGTTTTAGACTGAGTTGTCATAAGTCGTCTGGAAAGCCACTAGGCTCTCAATTCGGCTGCAAGATTCATGCCTTAAATCGAAAAGAAGAGAGCTGATATCATCGTCAACTCACCTATTATTATGCCTATCTTGCAAAAAATTTCCTTATGCGCACATGACATAAGAGTGCCGGTTGCATCGTTAAGGATGCCCATCACAGATAATGAAAGGTCCTGCAAAATTACTTATTGTAAACATTGATTGAAAGTTGACACATTGTTCCTAATTTTTTTTCCTGCAATAACTTCGGACTTATTATTGTTGAACAAACCTTCGGCAAATAAGTTTATTCTTCAGATTTGCCATGAGTAAACAAATAAATGGGACAGAGCTTTGCAGGATATTCGTCCAAGAATAACCTAAGTCACTGAGCGAAAAAATGACATGCGTGAAACTTACGCCTCGTCTCGCGATGGCATCCTTGAGACCCTGGACGACGTCGGTGCCGACGACTCCGGAGCAGGAGAACCCTTTGGTCCAACGTTGTAGGATTCCTTTAGTGAGCCCAAGTTGTTTTAACGGGAAGCTGAATGTAAACCCAAGCGCAAGGCGCTCTTCATATACATCGTGCTCCTATAAAACAATAACAAATTTAGAGTAAAATATGCTCAATCATGGAACAGACATTCTGAAATAGTATAAGTATTTTTACCTTCATAAAATTGGCTAAGCACTCTGCAATGTGGTCAAACAGAGCGATTCCAGTACCAGTCATGATGTGCTGTGGTATAGCGTAAATTTTGGACTGCATATCGAAATGATTATCGCCTAAATTGATTATTAATACTCTGAAGTTGGTCCCACCCAAATCTAACGCCAAAAATTTACCGCGTTCTGAAATTAGAAAAATGCATGTGTGTCCATTGTTTCGCTTTACATCGAATAATTGAGTTTATCTCGTTATTTATTATTTTATTTACCTTTTCCATTAGGCAAGTCTTGTATGTAAGTGATCCAGCACTTGACGATGGACGTTGCATGCGTGTCTCTTCCCAGTCCCTTCACGATGTCCTTGTGAAGTCTGACCATTATCTCCCGTAGCTGCTTGTCCGACAGCTGCAGAATCTCGCATTCTTCGCGGATCTGCACAAATTAATTATTATTTATAGTTATTTACCTATTGTCAGTTATTATTGCTTATTATCTACTTGATGTTCATAATCAGAGCATGCAAGGAGCGTACGTAAGCCGCACTTGAACAGATTACCTACTTGCAACTCTAATCTTTACCGGAAAACTGTTATCGTACGGGCTCTGACGTACTACCCCGCCTAAACTCACGATGGATACGTTTTAAAATCGCACTCTGGGTCATTTGCGCTTGTTATATATTTATTATGCATGCATAGGTATGTGAAACAAATTTGATAGTTTTATTTTTAGCAGTTGGCGGTACCTAATGTTGCTCACTTCAAATACACGTTAGGTAATAGTCAGCTTGTGTCATTGTTAGTGAGATATGTACACAATTTTTCATAAAAAGTAACAATTAAAACCACTCTTACCCATTTCTATAAAATAATCGTTATTTTTAGTCTTATTTTGCTCACTGTCACTGATGCATTATGCGCGGATGCAAAACCAACGACCAAGATAGACGAGTTGTTCTTTATCGCGAACAAGTTCCACAAGGTCAAAGCGGTCATTACAACTACTGTTACTTTCCAATTCAAACCACGGTAGCCGGCTGATAAAAATAATTCTAAATCAATACACATAAACTAAAGCAGAGGAGACTCACCTGTGGTAAATTATTGATAGCCATGCCCATTTTGAATAGTTGTGTTGTAACTCTATCCTTATACTAATTACACCGCGAGTGTTTGTGTTCTGTCTGTAAGCTTGGCACAACGCACTCGGCACGACGACACGTCTATCTACACCAGCAAAGAAATGAGGAATACGGCTAGCGGCCGTCGAACGCGCTCTATTCAATACGAATGCGGTCTTTTCATTCATACGTGAGTCATGACAAATAACTGTTCTCTCGCTCTTGTACGTTAAATTATCACACGCTAGAGTAGCGCCACTCGATGTTGCTAAACAAGTCGGACTCTTATTTTAATTGAAATCGTTTTGTACCATTATACCGACCTGTTCTGGACTTAAATTTACCCTATTACTTTTTTATATTTTGCGGATTAACACGTTGGTTTATTTTTTTTAACGAATATGTTTATCGGATTTCCCCAGGCGAGCCTCTTTGTATTAGCCTCTGATTGGTCGGCGCGTGGGCTCGCTCAGGACGTCATACACATTCCTCGACCTCTATTTATAATTGCGTTAGTAGTGGTGCAGTTATCGCTAAAACGTCTACTTGTGTGGTGGTGGTGTGTATGGTGGTGGTCGATGGATTATACATTTTTTACCAACATTGTTAGTTAACGATAATCAGCTTTTAACACTAGGTTAATGCTTTCAACATTACCCACTTTCGTTATTTGTGAGAATCAAGTAATCAGCAAAGCTTTATTTGAATCTAAACAGAATTAAAAAGAATTTAGCAAAGCGGTTTACATTAACAGTGGCGAATCTTGTAAAACGTCAACATCATCAGATAGGCGTAGAGTAAGGGTATGGAATTAATTTAAGGTGATAAATATTTAGGTAATTTTGCACGCATCGTTCTTGTGTAGACTTACAAAACACTTGAAATAAAATGTATGGTATAGGTAACCATTGTTTTATATCTGGGCAGGTTAGACTATCAGTAGTTAGACTTCGGAAAATTTTACTATATTCTTAGTTGTGGAATGTCACCTTCCACTCCAGATGTTGAAATTTTTGAAAATTTCGGTTTCTAATATGTTCCAAAAACAAACTCAAGAGGATTCTACTGGATTCAATACAGTTTCAAATTTAAACACGGAGATATTATTATAATCAGAGGGAACTTTCACCTATGCTATTTCAAAAAATGCATAGAGCGTAGAGACACGAGCAGAAGAGTCATCAATATCCACAACCCGCAACTTTCCCCTTTTTTTTCATATCGCTAAAAAATACGTAAGTACCTGTCATAGTGGCATTTGGGGATAATCAGGGTTGCGTGCGTTTCGTCGATAGACAACAAACTAAAAACTATTAATACAGTTTGTTTTCTCGGACGTCAGGACGAACGCACGCTGAACCGTTTCTTGGCAAAGACACTGTTGTTTATTTTAGATAGTCTCGTGACGACGGCGCCACTAATCTTTGACAATGCACGCAATCGAGTCCACGCAACTAGTGGATATTGAACCGAGAGTTGGTTAACTGGAACAAATCTTTCATTGGGCTGAATCATTGAGAATATGTATTCCCATTTATTTAGTGTAGGGGCTCCATTATAAAACATGGAGGCAAAATCATTGTGCATTACAATTCTTACAATGTTTAATAGATCCATGGTGTAAGTCCGTTCATTATCTTTGAAGGAGAGTCACTGACACGCAATGTGACGCAAGATGTTTCAACATTTGACTTTAAAACAATACCTCTCAGTTAAACAACTCATCATGTCCTGAAACCTGAACATCAACATAATATTAGCGCAGATATTTTGGCGCTATTAAAGCAATTTATTAATTAAATGTTTATTTGTACCAGAATATTTATACTTACATAGATAAGTAATATTAAAATTCGACCGTTTCTAATTTTGAATGCTGATGATAACTACATATAGAACTAGTTGAAGTTCGCGAAATCATAAATATAATCAGGAAATAATTCTGCACGGAGTGGCTTATTAAGAATGCGGCTTCTTAAGGTCAAAGCCTTGCTTACACAGAAGAGAATGTTGAATAAACTAACACTACTTTTAAATACGTTTTACTACGATTAACTTTGAATACCTAACTAAAATTAAAAAGGATTTAAATAAAAAATTGGCTCTTGGATTTAGGCTAAAAACAGTCTCGTCAAATTTCATACTCAACAGGAGTTTTTCTTTTATATTTGAAAAGCGAAATATTTGCACACGCTCAGACAGTACCGTCATGCTACTTCAGCCACAATAATCGCTAATAAAGAGCCGTATCGGTTTTGAGATAATAAAAATAGTGATTCACGTCCCTAATATGATAGATAACATCGTATTGTTCTGAAATATGGGCTCTTTTCTTACTCTGTTGGCGCTGCAGCAGAATAATCAATGCAAAGATGTGGTTATACAAGTCAAATAACTGTGGCCATACCCGGCCTTTGGCTTTGTTTACATAAGTACCGGTTAGTACGTTTGATTGTTAAAAAGTAAACAAAGATGCCCGTAGTGATCCTACATACAACAGACGCTATTGAAATTGACAGGTTCATTCTAACGTTGAGCAGACACGATGCTTATTGACTCTATTGACATTGAAGCAATTTGATGAGACAAACTAATAGGGGCCACTCAATATGTTACAGAAGGCAATATTAATAACAGAAGAATAAACTTTTAATATTACAAGTTCTTTTACTGGATTTAATTGGAAGATTCCTAATCTACTCGGACATAATAGATGTTTGATAATAGCCGGGTGCACAAAATAAACTCAGTCAATAAGTCATGATAAAACTTGCGAAAAATTATCCATATGACAGGCTACAGATAATCAGAACCGGTAATTTCCCACTAAGCTATTTGCTAACTAGTTGCTAACAAGATACGCCGCATCAAGTCACGTGTCGGCGCATTACCATGTTTAGTCGCCTTAGTGCTGGGGTGTGAATTTGATCAAGGCAACATTGGCAACAATCGGGATTACTCTGTTGTATTTATGACAAATTATAGGAACATTTGGAAAGATGGAAGAAACAAAGTACTTGCCCTGAGTGCATAGAGTGGCATCCTAGAAGCTCAAACTTCTAGGATCCTCTCTAAGAAGGAGCGTCTTTCGGGTTGGCAAAATAGCAACGCACTGATTTAAACCTCAGAGTCTACTTAGCATCAGTAGGCTTATTTATTTTATTAATTTATTTATGTTGCTAATTAGGACCCTCCATCTAGCTTTTTTCAGGTTTTTCGAGGTAGGTACACTATTTCTTTGATCCCAGAATATGCAGCTATACCTATGCGGTAAATATATTGCAATTGTGGAAAATGTTGGGTAATTATTATCGTTTTGCACTTATCTATTGGGTTTAAATATTACGATGCAAATTTACTATCTGTGACCAATGTCTGTTTTGTTCATATATCTCCTATTTCACATACATTTTATACCTTATCAATGTTATAATATCGTATTTTTTAATCTTCTAAGCGATTATTGTGTCACTATCACCGTTGTATGACTTAGCAACTTAGCATTTTCTTTTAAGTTTTGCGACTTTGTCAGTTAATACGTTACGTTATTTAACATTAATGTAAAAAGTAGTATTCAATAAACTACCTATTCTTTACATTCACTAGTAATTGAATATTTCTTACACTACACTACTAACTAACATAACCTAAAAATTGCGTGACCTTGCGTCGCGACCTTCACTTATCCCCCGAAGGACTCTCAAATACGTTATCAAGCGTCTACTCAAGTTTTATCAATGAAAACGCGATTATTATCGTGACTTAATCCTAATTAACGTTGCATAAACCGTTTGATATTTTGTTACCCTTCAAAAACCTTAAAATAAATCTTATTCCAACAATCCTAAAAGTAGAGTAGCAGACTAGTCACTTGTAGGTTTTCGTGATTATTCAGAAAATTTTGTTAATTTTAATTAACAAACCTTTCTGTAATTCCTCATAGGTAACTGCTTAGTTTATTGTTACCATTACACATACGCTAGACTTGAACGTTGACCTTTGGTAACGTAGCGAGTAACGGTTAACATCCAAACGCGTGTTTTATCGGAATTTTTCCAATTGACGCAAACATTTGAGGTCATAATACTCACTATGTCTCGTGCTTGACGCATATCGATTCGTCTTGTCAGACGCGACTGCGATAAGAGGTGATGAATTAGAAGCGTTGAGGTCCACAGGATGATGCCTTTTGCTGCACTGGTCACAAGTAGCGTATCCGCGGTTTGCGAATACGTGCGTTCGAAATTTGAACTCAAAATTGAACAGTTTCGAGTGCGGAACGTAGAAGTGAAAGGACCGGAGCGCGCGATGTAGTTGCGGTAACTTATGATACCGGCGCGACGAGTTGAGGGTCACCTTGAACGGCGGCCGGCGCATGTGCCGTGCACCACACCCTCGGCCCGCCTCGCGCCCCGCGCCGCCGCTGTGACGTCACGCGACAAGGGCCCGCGCGGCATTACAAACACGGGGTAAAGCTGAGTCAAGTTTTCCTTTTTGTTAGGTTATGGGTTTTGTTATAGAGGGGTTTTACGCGATATTCACGAATGACGCTAGTCAAGGAAAAGTAAAGTGTGTAGGTACTTATTGTATAAGTACTTCTAGCAGAAACTTAAACAGGAATCTAGTAGAATTACCTACTAGAAAACCATAGTTCTAAGGGTGAAACCAGATGATTAGTTGACGTAATTTCTGCTGCATTGAGTTGGTTCACACGGCGACAAAAGTCCTGTTTGATTCACACTGTGACGCAAAACGTGTTTGACTCTTGTATGAAGCAGAAATTACGCGACTCACAACAAAACTCGAAAAATTACCCTTTTGGTACCCGCCGGCTCCCGAGAGAGCCAGTAAAAAAAAGTACCTACTTGAATTCTATCTTAAGACACTAAAGACCGTTTTGTTTTTTCGCTATATGTATCGGGTTTTGAAAGGTTACGCTCGTTTGTGTTCACCCTAAATGTCTGGACTGAAATCTCATTCAAAACTAAAGATTAATCCATCGTTCAAGACTTATCTAACAAAGTATGAGTGAATAGAAAATAAATATATTTCGTTTCGTTTAGACTGATTTAAACGATTATTTATTTCAGTAATCGTAGCGCACTTTGATAACGCGCAGCGCGCCACCTGTCACGTGACTACATTCACGCAATACCACGCGTTATAGCGCAATGGATTCGAAATAGCACGCCTGCCTTTTGTAACTAACTTCATTATTGACATTGTGACAAGATTTTCAGTCAAACTTCTGAATCGATATTTTATTTGTACAGGTGTGACGTCACATATTGTGTACATAGGTACACCTTATGACGTTAATCGTTTTTTTATACACCTGCGAGCCATCGTTAGTGCAGTTTTATAAACTCGTTACTTGTACATGTAAACATGTGCTCCGGGCCGGTTTATTAAAGCGGCTAAGCGCGATTAGCGTACTTTTTTTTTAAATCATGCATGCATATTTTTAAAAGACCTGATAAAAAGTCAGAGCTATGCAACTGCTTTAGCTCTGTCCTTTAAGCTCACCGCAAAATAAACTGCATGGCTATGTCATAATGAATAATAACCCCCCTGTAGGAATAAAATCAAAGTTTTAAAATCGTAATTAATCGTCTAATGTTTTAAGTCTTATTTAAATTGGGGATTATTGTTTAATGCGATCATTAAAAATATTATGAACTTGATAATGACCATAAGAATGGTGCCTATTCGTTAATACAACTCCTTATCTCAAATATATTATCTATTTTATTGGCGTACATATCGGCTAATAAGTCTTTATTATAGAAGGCACTCATTATCAAATTATTCCCTAAAAGCTATGACATGAAACGTAAACATAACGAAATCATTAAGAAATAAGGGAAAACCGCGCGTCCTCTGGGTAAGTATTGCAGTTGAATCACCAAATGCTACGTCATCCAACGAAATAGGGTGCAATCACACACCAGTGCAAACAAATAACAGGTAATTTGATTTATAATACCGCAGTTATTACGATGGGCATCGTCGTAGAAGTACTTTTTTATTGGGCTTTTGTTTTTAATTTGTGTTGTTGAAATAAAGTATTAAGTATTTATTATTAACTGATTATAGTTATTTATCAGTCAGTAGAGTGTTTCTCTAAGTTTTTTTTAAGTAATCTATTAAATAGTATATGGTGATTAGAATAAAAGAGACAAATCACAAAAGAGGAGGATGCCGTTGCCGATTAGTGGTGGTGGGACGCTGTTTAGTCAAAAAATATGGTGACTAATAAATTAAACATTTCGTGCTTAACTAAAAAATATTCGCCGAAACTGGGGATCTAATCATTCGAATCGAACACCGGACCGTTACTTTCTTATGGGATAATATAATAACAACTACAATCATATTTGTTGTTGTTGCAGGTTCAACATCCATACTATGCATATCCATATTAATATTATAAATGCGAAAGTGTGTCTGTGTGTCTGTCTGTTACCTCTTCACGCTTAAACCGCTCAACCGATTTAGGTGAAATTTGATGCAAAGATAGTTTGAATCCTGGGATAGGACATAGGATACTTTTTTTCCCGAAATTCATCCCCTAAGGCGGTGAAATGGGGGGTTAAAATTTGTATGGAGCTACGATATAAACGAGTTCCACGTGGAGGGAGTCGCGGGCAGAAGCTAGTAACAAAATATAGAAGCAGGGAATCAGTTTACTTCATACTCGTATTTAAAAAAATATGACGAACGCGGTAAGTTCGTCAAAATAGTCGATCGTGCTGATTTGATAAAACGGGGAGCAATATTAAATAATAAATGCTAATAATGGTTTTAAAAGACACGTGTGATATATAAAAAACCTTAAACTTTAGATATGTGGCTCTATAAAGATGTAGACAGACATTCATGTGTTTTTAGATATGTCACAATAATTGTATGCTCGCAATGGGCAACTGTTGATGTTATTGTTATTTTCCATCTTTTGTACACAGTTTACAGTTAATAAATACTTACTTACTTACTTACTTACTTACTTATTAACGGTATAGGGCATAAGAGTAACCATGAGTTCATGAGCGGTCGAACAGGTTGTGTGCCGGTATCGTCCAGTGAAAGGATGGGTGTGGCGACGTGCCCCCAGACATGCGCGGACGCAGCGGGCTCGTGACCGCCCGAGCGTGCGCATCGAGAACTCATCGTTTTTACAACACCATATGGCAGGATGAGTAACTTCAATTTTAGCACAGATTTCATTGCAAGCCTCCCAGTTTCTTACGCAAGAAAGCCCCAAAATAAAGTAAAATTAAATTTTGCCACATTAGTAAATTAGCCCTACATACTTAATATTGGATTGTTTTGTTTTTTAGAGAATTTGCCAAGCTTGCCAATGTTCTTACTAGTTATAGCTTAACGTTATATTATTTTCACGGGAACTATCAACATTTTTGGGATGAAAGTATTCTATCCACAGACTTAGAACAAGTGCAGATACGAAATGAAAAATCCTAATGAAATTATATGATAATTATGTGGCTGCAAAAGTTGACAAGTGTTGCATTGGTTCATGGGATTTGTTTTAGGTTATTTGAATAGTTTTGTATAAAAAAACACATTCCAGCTAACAATAGGGTCAAAATTAAGTAATCTTTGACCCCGTAGCGAGTTTTTTCCAAACTACTGCCAAACAAGTTTTAAGACGCTAAGATGTAATAATCTCTCATGCAAGGAACTATTGAAGTCAAGTCTAACTAAAGCTTGAACACAGTAAAATGTGGGCACAAGTAAATGCTTATATATTTATATTTACTTAAAAACTATTTGATATCATGAATAAAAACTATTATGACAGCGTTCCACTTTGATCATTTGTTTTCACGATGGCGAGTTATGAACACAAGAAACGTGAAATTATTTTGCGCAAACATACTGAAAATCCCCATTTAAGTTATAGGGCATTAGCAAAACTTTTAAAATTACCGCAATCTTCCGTATGTTTAGTTTTAAAAAGGTTCCGAGAACGATTGACAGTAGATCGCAAGCCGGGAAGTGCAGGTAAGCAAGGCGCAAAGGATAAAAAAAAGAAGCCCATGTCTTGCGGCTTTTTACAGCGAATCCGAAGTTATCGTCCCGTGATGTCGTAAAAAAGGTCAAAATGTCGCAGTCATATGTACAGAAAACTAAGTCTAGAGCTGGATTAAAGTCGTTCAAAGCACCAAGCTGCACCCAATCGCGACGCTAAGCAAAATCTGTCTGCAAAACAGAGATCACGAAAGTTGTACGACAATTACTTGACAAAATTTGGATGCGTTGTATTGGATGATGAAACATACATCAAAGCAGACTTCAAGCAGATACCGGGGCAAGAATTTTATACTTCTAAGAATCGTAAGAATGCCCCAGAAGATTGCAAGATAAAAAAGAGATCGAAGTTTCCAAAAAAAAATCTTTTATGGCAAGCTATTTGTAGTTGTGGTAAAAGAAGTCGTTCATTCGTAACAACAGGCACAGTAAACGGTGAAATCTACAAAAAAGAATGTTTGCAAAAGCGTCTACTGCCCTTTTTACGCAGTCATAGCTCACAGCCATTATTTTGGCCAGACCTTGCGAGCTGTCACTACTCTAAAGCAGTAGTTGAGTGGTATATAAACATAACGATGTCGCAGTGGTACCTAAAGAGTGCAATCCTCCAAATTGTCCTGAACTGAGGCCGATTGAAGAATATTGGGCAATTATGAAAGGGATTCTAAAAAAAGGAGGCGGAGAAGTTAAATCGGCAGCTGAATTGCAAAACAAATGGAAATGGGCTTGCAAAAGATATCCTGACAGTGCTGTGCAAGACTTAATGAGCCGGATTCGACGCAAAGCACGCAGTATGGCATATAGAAAGCAAATTAAATAATTGTATATATTTGTAAAAATGGATATTACTATTAGTCTAGTAAATAAATGCAATAAAAAATTCCTTGAAATATGTTCCATAACATTTTTATTTTTGTTACTTTATGTGCCCATGTTTTACTGTGTTCAAGCTTTATGTATGTTTCTACAGCACCTCTATTAATTGATAAAATACAGACCGCACTGATGACATAATAGATCCTTTAAGCGTTGTTATTCTTTCGATCGATGTTTGAGTCTAAAGTCCAACAACTTGGCCTCTTTTTGCTTTTGACCGAGTCCCAAATTGTAAAAATCTGACACTTTGACGCTAATTGCAAGAACAGTCATTTATGTCATTAATATAAAATTATAAGACAAAAAACCGGTTGAAAGTGAAGTTAAACCAATACATGAACCAAAAATACTCGTACAATATAAAATAAAAACCTATGTAACAACTTTACTAAGCTTAAAATTTGTAAAATAAAAAACATACTGGCCCGCAAAACTAAGTATCACACTTTCAATGAAATAGTTAGGCGAGCCAGTGTAGGTATTTCGCTTACTGATTTCTTTGACAATATGTGTGTAAAGAAATTTTATCTAAGTACTTTATCGTCGTTGATTCGTCAGGGAAATAACCGATGCGCCTTAGGGAAGTCCCTGGTATTTGACCAAAATTACTAATTAACTAGAGGAGTAAAACCTATTCAGCAACTAACTCAAGTGTATGTAGGTATTTCTGACTCATTGGATGCTGTCGTTTACCGAGCAGGTCATGCAAAAAACCCTTTTGAGTAGCGAGCCTAACACAATCACCATATGCACTTATTCAATTTATCATAGCATTAGAGGATTCCCGAACCTCACTACGCGTATATATTTTTTCCGGTTATTCCCCTATTTTCCCAATTACGTGTCGATATTTGAAAAATCCCTACTGTTCACTTCTACATCACTGCAGGAATATTTCCCCCGGCGTTAGTTGCGTTGCGGCGAATATGAAATGTCATTATAGTTTCGTATTAGGTAATTGAGGAGTAGGACTACGTAACCGCATATTATATACACTAAAAAGCATGAAACAAAATAAATAATTTCTCATTCATCCATCATTCATTTCTCATTTTCAAGTCTTCAAAAACAAAAAAAATTGCTTCCTTTAAAATGGTAGGGTCAGTAAAACAACAATTTCATGATCTTATCTCCATCTATCTGTTTTGAATTAGTAGGAGAGGACAGCGATTAAACTCCTCCTACGAGAACTTCGATGGCCTAGAAGGCCTAGGAAATTGATCGACTCTTAATTAAGACACTGAGTTCGAACCCTGCAGCGGTCGACACGTATCTAACGATGAGTTTTTCTGTCTTAAGAAGATACATAAGTGAGTGCTCTCCGATAGCTCTTACGGTTAAGATAACACATTTTGAGGAAATCTCCACTTATGAGCAGCTGAGTGTGTAAATTGCACATAAACCGAATCACAAAACTTCGAAGAGTAGCCGAAACGGCCTACCTGTACAAGGTATCATAACATTCATAACTTCGCTGTTCCCTTGCATAAAAGTGCAATTTTACTACACGAATCTGTTTCTCCATATTGACGTGATCAGTCGAGACAAAGAGACTTTTGCATTTATTTCGATGCAGTAAGGGCAACCTAAACTCACTGCTTCAGCTTATATCGTTGAAATTAGGTGTCAGCTAAGGAGCAAAATAAATTACAGCCACATCCAGTGTTGATGGGCCGCAAAATACTAATCCAGCTTTCCTTATTCGTAAAAAGTACATTTATTTGTTTATTTGTAACACCCGACAAAAAGATTTTAACGTCCGTGTGAATGTAAATATGTGTGCCTGTGTTTCTGTATGTCTGTGACATCGGTTTCCAAACGAATGAACCGAATATGGAAGCCGTATTTTTTTCACACTGGTAAATAACATGTCCAAAGATCAACAATATCCCTGCACTATTTTGTACTGCGTTGCCATATATTGCAAAATATATGTACATGATATGTGTGGGAGGTTAAACAGGTGTTCTTAGCTAGGTTCCATTAAAATGGGTTGACAGTGAAAGAAGAGGCGCCATTATATCGGCTAATTTTATCTATTTAGGGGTGATTTTTCAATCTGCAGATAACACTATCTATCTGTCAGGTAAATTGTAGCTCTTTCCTTATCTTTCTTATGACAAAGAAAAGGACATAGCTACAATTTACCTGACAGATGGTGTAATCTGGAGATTGAAAAATCAGCCCTTAGTATTATTTACCTATGTCATTACCGTTTAATACCTTAACCGATCGTTGGGAAATGTACAGTAACCCAACGAAAATGCTTAACATTCTTAATTTTAGTGCACTGTCATAATAAACTTCAAACTGAACATCAAATGACAAGTATGACAGTAACAGTGGCAGTCACAATGACAAGGTTCTAAGTATGGGTGACTGTACCATGGTCAATTTTATCTTGGAAAATTGAAAATTACCCGGGAGAATCAGCACAAGCCAATTCCTACTCGGACGTAGGTACATAGTTGCGCAATCATGCGCCGAAACATCTTCGTTTTCCTTAACAATAGCTAAGTGACATCAGACGATGACTTTGCGTTAACTGTGCTTGAGGGCGTGGAAACAGTAAGTAAAGTACCTATACCTATATCACTTTAATGATATAATGATGTAGTGGTGCGAAACCAACTCAACATTGATTCACATTTGACGCATGTCCTTGTGTGGGGTTGGATATCAGTTGTTATTGCCCTCTATTTGAGTACATGCTTACGCACACATGCAATCGTAAATGCAGAGCATACGAGTAGTTTCGTCACTTATCGTTCGACATGTGAAATGTTTGCGCGATTTTTATTAATATGTTATATAATGATGCATTAATTAATGCCTGTTTTTACTCTAATGCTCTTGATATATACGAGGGTGCATTGAAAAGTTCTGAGCCTAAGGTTGTATATATTAAAAAAAAAACAAATAAATACTGGCAGGTAAAAGTGCCATATTTAGTCGCCATTATGCACTATCTTTTGTTTTTTTCTTGTCTCAATTTTGCATTTTATGCTGGAACTGCTACATAAGGTCACTGATTTTTCAAGTAATGGATAAAATTGAGCACCGTTTTGTCATAAAATATTTGCAAAAGAAGGGGTTAACACCAAAACAAATATTTGAAGATATGAACAAAACATTAGGGCAATCTGCTCCATCGTATGCTACCATAAAAAGATGGGTAGCTGATTTCAAACGTGGCCGGGAGACTGTTCAAGACGAGCCTAGGAGTGGGCGGCCGTTGACGGCTACTACGGATGAAAATGTCAATAAAATATTAGATGCGATAATGAAGGATAGGCGATTGAAGATTGTGGAGATAGCGGAAGCAATGGGTATTTCTTATGAGCGAGCACAGAACATCATCACCGATGTTCTTGGATTTTCTAAGGTGTCAGCCAGGTGGGTGCCTAGACTGCTTTCAGTCGAGAACAAACGAGTACGTGTTACAATTTCCCAAGATTGTTTGGACATGTTTCAACGTGACCCCGAAGATTTTCTCAATCGTTTTATAACTATGGACGAGACTTGGGTCCACCACAGTGCACCAGAATCGAAAGAACAATCCAGGCAATGGAAAAGACCAGGTTCACCACCACCCAAAAAAGCCAAGGTCATTTTGTCAGCTAATAAGGTAATGGCCTCGGTTTTCTGGGATTGCAGGGGGGTTATCATGATAGACTATCTCGAAAAGGGCAAAACAATAAATTCAGAGTACTATTGTGCTCTTTTACGTCGTCTGCGAGAGGAAATTAAAATAAAGAGACCTGGAATGCTGTCGAAAAAAGTATTGTTTCACCAAGACAACGCTCGCGTTCACACTTCGGCGAAACCAATGGCACAAATACATGATTGTGGATTTGAAGTGCTGCCGCATCCCCCTTACTCGCCGGATCTAGCTCCTTCCGATTATCATCTCTTCCCAAACCTCAAAAAACACTTGGGAGGACAAAGATTTTCGACTAATATGGAGGTACAAGAAGCAGTAGACTCATATTTTAACGACCTCAGAGATTCTTTTTTTTTTGATGGGATAATGAAGTTGGAGGCGAGGTGGACTAAGTGCATTGACCTTCATGGAGACTATGTCGAAAAATAAAATTGTTATAAAAAGTGAGCCAGTTAGTTTTTTTTACCAGGCTCAGAACTTTTCAATCCACCCTCGTATGTAAGATTCAGTTCTGCGCGATGGGCTTATTTATCTCCCGCATAGAACAGCCGCACTCACAGAAAGAAAATATTTCTTGTACCAAAGAAACTTATTTCGTTCAAGATATATCCTGTTTCCTATATAAGGAAGATCGTAATTGCTTGAAATGAGATTCAAAATATTTCGAAGTTTATTACTTCCTATAACTAATCATTATCTTTGTGCAAATAATAAAAGATTCTTTTTTTAAAAGCTTAAGATTTATTCCAAGAGCGTGATCGTTTTGTTTCATGAAAATCGTTTTTCAGAAACAAATACACAAGATCTTGGGATGAGAAAGATTGTCTCTTAATTGCAATTGATAAAAACTCTTAGAATAAGAGTATCTGCTGTTGTAAAAGAAAACTTATACATGCTTAAAGTAAATTGTTAACTTTCTTGGCGTGAAACAATAACTCTCAATCTTAACTATACCGAACTTCCACCAAGTTGGTTTATTTCTTGATATCAGATCCACCTGATTGCATTAAAAAATATATTTCTTGGTGTGAGTTTGAGTAACGTCTTAAAATGAGACAACACTTTCCAATTGAATTTTTGAACGATTTTAATGCGAAAAATAAGCCTCTTGGTTAGATATTGAAAATTTATTGCTTAAAGATTCAATCAAACTTTTTGTATCTTCAAATAAGATGTACTTAATCCTTGTATAGAGTCAACTTAGGTACTTAATGTGAAAGGTTAAAATTCCTTGTATCGAGTCAATAGTTACTTGATGTGAAAGGTTAAAATTCCTTGTATTGAGTCAATAGTTACTTGATGTGAAACGTTAAATTGTTTCCTGTAATTCTGGAAATGTTTATAAAAACAATTGTTTTCAGGATCACTAGATGTCTTCGAGCAACACAGGAAGGGAGTAGCCCTACCGTCATTTTCCCGTACAAATTGTTCTGCCGTATTTTGCGGGGGGAAACGCGCACACACGTGCAATTGCTACACACCTACACCCAAAAGCAAACCTGTTATAACGACACTCAAACATAGACAATAAAACAACACATCAACAAAACCTGCACACCACGATCTATATTTCTGTACGGATAAGTCACTACCCACACATTGGCACGTTTTAACTGCCGATTTTATTGCTTTTTTAGTGTAGTGCCAAATGTCGATACAGCAATATCGATACATTACTGAATTTTTTTTGCTTGAATGATTTTTTTCTTAAATTTATGCTGATTGACTAACTGTATCCTTAATATCTAAATGCAATGAAAGGACTCCACCACTCGATAGGTTTTTAAGGAAAAATTTATCATTTTTCATACATAATATTTACGACATCATAAAAACTCATTCCAGCACTTTAGGAAGTGACAATATGCATTTTGATAATCAGTAGACTATTCTGATTCCAACGATTCCACTTGTCGGTGTAAACCTTTTCAGTCCTACGAAAATAGAAAATTAGGTAGTTTCTACCAATTGGCCTCCCCACTATAAAGAGAGTTTCCAAAATATGACGTTAAAAAATAATTAATTAATAATTAAAAAAAACGACTGCATGATAAAAATGGACTAAAAGAAACAAGGGTCAAAATAAATAACCAACTTCAAAGAAAGTATTTTGTTGCAGTCGGGGGACCTACACACATACAATACCAAAATATTAGAGGTCCCCCGACAGCAACAAAATACTTTCTTTAAAGTTGGTTATTTATTTTGAACCTTGTTTCTTTTAGTCCATTTTTATCATGCAGTGGTGTTTTTAATTTTTTAATTAATTATTTTATTAATTTATTATTTTATTTCGTAATTTTTGAATAATAATCCTTTCTTTTGATACCCCACTTGATAGGATCGAACATTTTTTTTTCAAATGTCACAAAATGGAGTATATTGTCCGCCATGTTGTTTTAATCGCAACGTCACATAGCCTATATTACTCGGGCTGACGTAAGGAATCTAACGACACCTCAAACATCTAAATCGGTTAAGGCGTTGAGAAGTTCTGAGGGAACGAAGAATCTCACATACATACATACATGAACCCTGAAAACATTACACTCCTTTTTTTGGGCAGTCGTGTAAAAATATCAAAATGTTACCAACAATTTTTTGTCAAATAGTATTTTATTTTTGAGACAAGCTCTTCCTGCCGACTGCGTTATTTTGTATTAATCCAATTAAAATCCTAGGTTATACTACCACCACTTCAATCTTGTAACATGATACACAATAATAATAAAGTATTTATTTCACATAAAACCATGATAACATTCCAATTTATCGACACACATTATTACGTAGATGTAACATCACTTAAGTTGTCTATTGGCGGGGAGAAGTCGGATTTGTTGCTCGACTGATCCGAAATTTGTACTGAGCGAGCTAGAGCGCGCGAACTTGATGTTGATGAAGAAATCCGACGATTACGATAGCATAAAATATCCGATTTTGGTGTTTAAATGTAAATGAGTTGCAATAATATGTAAGGATTTACTTACATGTGAAATGTAACACCATCTTTTTGTAAATTTGAAGTGCCAGACCTCTTTTTACAGCAGAAAACAGAGCAATTTGGCATTTTGACGGCTGCAGCATTCACTCGCGCAACTGGACTCGGTCTAGTTTGAAATCCGAGCGCAACTAGTTTTATTACTTGCGCAGGCCCGCGTGGGCTTGTACTTCGACAGAGGGGAAACGCTGCGAATGCCTACTCCCTTCCGACGAAGTTCGGAAGCCTGTGTTGCTCGAAGCTAGATGTCGACAACTGCTAATATTTTACGTAATGTTTTTGCTAATGACGGAAATAATATTAAGATAAAATTGTGATAGATAGTTAGTATCAAAACATATACGAACGATACTACTACTACCAACAATATAACCTAAGGAATAACAGTATAAACTCAATAGCAGTCGGTGACATCTGGTGATCATGAACAGTTGCCCTTATAAACTTATTATTAAAAAAAATACTAGGTGTTTTTTCAAGAAATCCAGACGTATACACATACAGTATAAAATAAAATGAAATGAAAATACTGAGAAAGTAATATATTATTTAAAAAAATATACATTTATTCAATACAATTATATCCTTGGTTCATAAGAGTAGTAGAGTAGATGGACACGGTAGCGACGCAAGAATAACAGAACACAGCGACGCAAGAACATGCGTATTGTGTATGCAACAGGAACCTGTCATCTTGATCACTGGACCTTCGCGTCAGCCTCCGCCAATCAAATTGACAGATTTCTCTTGCATACAATATTGCATCGCTTTAATCGGCTATTCCCAGTTGCCAGCACCCTAGAAATCAGGTCATGTCATTACATACACAAATTTTAAAATAACTTATAAAAGAACACCATGAAATGCATTTGGAATTATTTCACCCATTCGTAATACAAAAAAGTGGTCCACCTATATTTTTCTCAGTCGTTAATTTTGAGGCACGCACTGCGGACAACTGGAATTTTATATACCCAGTTGTTCGCACTCTTTAATTTAACTCAACTGTGTTAGTTTTTATAAATGTACATAAGTAGATACGTTTGTAATTATATATTATATCAAAGGCCTTGGACACAGTCTGGAAAATATACTTCACGTCATCGATGACTAAGTATATAGCCGAGAAGTTTTGCAAGCTACCAAGAAGCAGGATGTACGGCTGCACAGGCTGTTTACGTGTTGTACACTTCTCTATTTGTTTCTGTATTGTACTGTCGATGTCACCGGGGTTCTGAAAACAAAAACTGATTAATCACATGAACAAAATTATAATGAATATCCTACCATATAGATAATCACAGACTAATGTTAAGAAACATTTATATTCCGAGTTGTAGGTTTATTATCAATATAATTAGGGGACTGTCACAGATTCAATGAGACTCAAAAAGGGGTTATTTTGATGTGCTATTCCGGTAGAGCAAACTGGCCTATTCGTACAGCGCGAGCACCAGCGTGGCTCTAAATTAGTAAGTAAGTGTATTTAGTTAAAACTACGCTGGACAACTATAATATTTATGTGTAATATATAGATCATAAAGGTAAAGTTTTTAAATACCTAGTTACATTTTTTAAGCCCACCACAGTTTATGATACCCTGTATGGAACTATGCCGGTTACTGTAAATGGGTTCCAAAAACGGTTTTAAAATCTCTGGTCATTCTTGAATAAGTATGATATTTAAGATACAGTTAAATATAGGTCACTTACATTTATCTGTACGATCAGCCCTTCTATGGCTTCAACAGAGGAGTATTTTATCTTTCTGTTTAGTCTCCCTTTGGGTGGAACCAGATAACCCAGCATAGTTATCTGTCTGTACTGATATCTTTTTATCTAAAAACAAAAATATTATATAATTTATATCATTATGTACCCATAATATAAGCCTAGAGCTTAATTTGGGACTAGGTCAATTCATCAATTCACAATCTCTACTGTGTCTGTGTATATGTATATGTGCGTGTGTGTGTGTGTGTGTGTGTGTTTAACACTTCATTAAACTGTCTAAAGGACCTCTACGTTTTGGCTTCGGCTCCGTCCACGCCTCCCAAAGGACCAGGACCCTGTTGTCCGGTGAAGGGGAAAGACACAAACTAATCAACCAAAAGCCACTATTCTCAGCTACAACCAACAAAAATAAGCTTAACACTGGTAGTCCCAAACTGTAGCCAGCAGCTGATTGCAGAAACAAATGGTGGGCTCAACTGGTGTAGTATCGCACTCTCAGCATACCAGTGTGAAACAGAAGCTTATTACTGCGTTTCGCATGGCGAGTGACGAGATCTGGAAGTCCAGGGAGAGGACAAGGCTGGCCACAATTCTCGTAATTGGTGGTGTTCACTTTCCATCAGGTGAAGCGCTAGTTTGTTTGCCTACTTTAGACATACATTACAAAATATACATATTTTAAGGGAAAACTTACCGTCATTTGTTATGCCATTTAGTTTTTCTAGTAAAAGCTGTCCAGTTTTGTTTTTGATCTCCTTTTGTTTTGTTTTTATAAAATTTAATGATTTTCCTGGAAACTTCTGCTCAAAATCCAAATAAATCTGCAACAAAAATGTTAATGTTACCTCATCAATTGGCTACACAAATATTTGACAGGAGATATTAGGATATTTATAGGTAGTAAATTATATTACCTACCAGCACATGTCCTTCAGGAACTTTTAAAATCGGCCATTTGTTTAAAAATTCATGCACCGTGGCTACGTTGTCCTGCCTTCTGAAAGGGAGGGTAAGTTTAAATTTTCTATAACTTCCTCCCATGGTGCATCATTATTTTGCAGCCAAAGAACATTGTCGTCAACTCAGTGTAAGCAATAGTGGCATCTAAAAATAATATTGATGTTTTTTTGCTGACTATTACTGCCACTTTTAGATAAGTATAAGGTGTCTGTGAAATTATAGAAAAGGATATTTAAAAAAAACACTATCATCATTTATATATATATTACAAAGAACGCGTTTAAGACCTACATGGTTTTCAAGAGTGCGAGACACGTGGCGTCGCGGCCCAAGGTCAAGGGCCCCATATCTCAAACGATATCAATCTAATATTACGTACTAGTGCTTTAATGAGAATCATTAAGATTGAGATTTATGAGACTAATATCGTTTGCGAAACAGGCAGGGACCTGTGCAGGGATACGACCAAGGGCCTCCGCTAAAACACGTGCACCATGGAGTGGGAATCCCCTCTGGACGTTCGTTTACATTCAAAAGCTAGTTACACGTGCGCGGCGTTTGCGCTGCTCGTACAATTTTACAATACAAACACGCCAAGCGTGCACCCGTGCGTTGTAACGGAGGCCCCTTAAAAATGAAGTAAAACACTGAGAAATGTAACTTACCAATGAAGTTTTTCACTACCTCCTCTGTTGTAGGTACACCACGACCGCAATAGGCTTACAGTTTCGTCCATATTTGACAAAGAAAGTTCACTTTTATTCCACTAACAAACCAACTTCACATTATTTTATAAGTATGACCATTTACCATCACGGATTATAGGGTATATCTTTACCATACACCATACCCGCGGCAGAGGCAGTCGGAAGCCGGGACGGAAAAGAGAGTTGGGAAAGGAATTCTTAGGCGGGAACGGGCTAAGGAGCCGGTTAATGTTGCCAGTATTTCTAGTTTGATTTACCCGATAAATCTTTTGTAAACGAGCCTTAACCGACTCTGCCAGAAAGTCATGACATAAAATTATTTTATATTATCCAAAGAGCTAGATGAAAATATAAAATAGCATATAAATATAAAACATCAATATAGTACTATTATACCTAGTGTGTTTACTGAACTTTTTATTATGCTATTTTATATCGTAATTTAACTCTTAGGATCAATTAAAAAATCATTTTCATTTCATAACTTTTAGGCCAGACTACTTATATTTCTTTTTCGTTGGCACGCTCTGTAAACGGCTTGATGGAAATTAAATATTATTTTTTCTCCATTGATACTGATATACTGTAGATGGACTAAGGTGTCCTTTTTGCTTCGTACTTTGCAGTATGGACATGGATAAAAGGCGATTTCTAAAATTTAATTAAAAATAAACAAATTCCCTCGCAAATTTCCTAACTCAATGTTATTGGAGTAGCAAAACGTGAAATCACCGTTCAGTCTTCGCCTATTGTCAAAAAGTCGTTTGTATGGCTGCTGCGGTTAGGACATCTTGTATTTTCTGCCTGTCACTCAGTGTGTCTTTATACACTACTTAGTTATAAAGGGAGATCCGAGCGACAGACAAGTGGCGGATCACTTGTGCTAGGTGGTTACATGCATTGTTACGCGATGTTTTTGTAAAATTAGTGTTTTCTGTGACTTATTAGTTTACAGTGTTGACTCCTTGTGAAGAAAGACTTACTATAATGACTAAAAGCGGTTTTGTCAAAACACAATCGGATAATCTGCCTGAAATAGATGTGTTTATGATGACACGTATTTCGCATCTAATTCAGATTTTACACCCTGTTCAGTCTGGATCCAGCTTAATGTGTCAAAGAAGTATGTACGGTCACGAGCGTTATATTGAGACCCATTTCAAGAAAAATATGCTTGAAGTCGTCAATGTCATTAGAGATGTCAATTCATTTGTATCTTTTAGGAAACTCAACCTTATTGTTGTAGAATGTCAGATTGACTTTGGACCTAAGGTGGGTACCAAATTAAATCTCGAGACTGTACTTAAGTAAATGATTATTATAGGTGTCGAAAACTCTCAGTACCTACTTACTGGCTAAGCTGGATACATAATAGGTATTGCGCGCTTTAACTAGTTAGTTAATACGAATTGTGAGGCAGTGAGGCACATCTCACCGCTGCTTCTAATTGGTCAAGACGATCATGGACGCGAATTGTAGTAGGTAACTACATCGCGCGTAATGCCCTACGTGAATCCAGCTTACTAGTTTTATTTTAAATAATAATATCCATGTTACTTAGTATAAGGTGCAAGCAGATAACCTACTCCATTTTACATAAATCAGTTTAAAAAATCTATTTAATAACCTTAATAATGAATTAATACAGTAACTTTAATTCATACAGTATTTTTAAAAAAATTGTTTCTAATTAGATTAATGACCCATTTTTGGGAATTCTTTTCTACAATGGCAACACCGCGATATAGACCAGAAATACATAACGTCTACAATTTCAATTCAAGAACCGTCGTCTTAAATAAAGAAATATAGTCAAAAAAGGTATAAAGTCAAGAATTGATATAATCTTGGTTTAAAACTGTGGCCTATTTCAAAGTAATCTTCTTAAGTAGATCTTCACTTCAGAAAAACCATTTTCATATAAGATATTTTTTACAAATACTACATTAAAGTAAGATTGAACTAAATCTTGCTTGAAAGTGGTGTTCTATTTCAAACTGAATTTTTTAGATTTTCGCTGCAGCTTTTGAACATTAAAACAAAAATTAGTTGTTTTCGTTCGATATGTATCTTTCTTAAATGAAAAATGAGGTGTGTTTTATTTGAAATTTGTGAACATGTTTGTTTTAAAGAAGAATTCTTGGACCAAGTACAATATTACAAGAACTCTATCATTAATACTAAAACTTTATAGAATTTTGGTATAAATCCTTTGTTATTTGACTTAAATCTGTCTTAATTGTCACAAGAACATATGAAAATTAAACTAATTAATTTTGATTCTCTTATCAAAAATTATGATCCTTTTGAGGAAAGACATATTTATTCGCTGAAGTCATATAAGTTTTTCTCTAAAAAACAGTGTTTAAGATAGTTTGGCGTCTCAAAATAAGATATCTTTTTTTTCTGTGATGGTGACGACGCTCAGTTGGCAATGTTGGGTTAGAACGAACAAGACGTAACTCCAGTAAATAAAAAAAGATTTGATAACGTTTTGTTTTATAATTTTTCTACTTTTTGTGTAATTATTAGTATTTCCTATAAAATATGGTGTATCCCAATTACCTATTCCCTTCACAATCAACGTTGTTATTTAGCTAGAAGGTCTGTGCATATATTTGCAAGTGTGATAATACTGATAATTTAACAAAAAAAGGTCAAGTTTTATACGCGAGCCGCACTTAAGAGGGTTCCGTATTTAAGATAAATACACTTAGTAAGCCCAAAAGAAAATACTCATTTTGTTGTGAACTTTATTTTCTAGGCAATAAGGTCCATTTTGACTAGCCTAAATTTTAAAACAGTTTTTTTTTTGTCATTTAAATGTCAATAACAAAAAACTCGCACTTGACACGTCACGCCAACAAAGTGGTATAAGTAATAAAATCTTGAAAAAACAATTTTGTTACGTGTAGGGGATGCAAATTAATTGCATCCCCTACACGTAACGTGTGCATGTGTTATTTTTTCTCGTTTTCCCCATAGGGTGTGGTGTCGTTGGACAGGTTTTTCAAAAATATGGTGGGATTATGGGAACAATTATTTTTCGATTAAGGGATCCGATTATGAAATATTAAGCCTTAAAGCGCTAATTTTTGTTAGAGTCAAGTGTCCCCCCCACACCCCCTACAGCCAAATACTATAAATCTGAAAAATATCTTCAATGAAAGCGCATATAACGAATTTAAAAGAAGACCTATCACAACTAAGTAGACTAAACCTAAACTCGCCGCTGCGATTTCGCTCGTTCGTCCGCCCGTCCGTTGTTTTTGAGAGAATTGGGATTGCCTGACTCGTATTTTAACATCCTTCGCTATAGTTAGGCCTGCTAACCACCCCTTCAGGCAATCCCCTGCCTTCCGGGCCTAGCCAATAATGTATTATTATATTACACTCTTTATTTGTAGAAAATGTCGTGCATACCCAAGCGCAGTAGTTGTCGTAATATCTTAGCGTATTGTATTGCTTCGTATCATATTTCGAGCTTACGAATATTTCATTGATAATGGTCGTAGACATTTTGTTTACGTCTCAAACTGTTGAACCCGGAGTTTATGAAACCTTATTTAAACAGTTCTTGCTAATCAAAGTTGTCAATTTAACTTGTTGATAACAGAGGTTACCTACTTAACGTAGCTAGTATCATAAACGAGGAAAATAAACATGTTAGTAATGACGGGCGTGTAGCTGAAATAATGACGATTCTATATTGCAGGGGATTACCGTGCCAACCGACTAACTATGTAACTACGATTACACTTATATAAGGTATTATATTAAGGCGCGAACGCCTCTTGATGACCTTCAACTTATACAGCAATTTAAAAAAACAAGTCTATTAAAAAATAATTTACCGTGGTGAGTCTAAATATTTCACTCCCGAAAAATGTGCTTCACATATCCCCACTATTTTTGATAAATCTATCCAGTGACACCCCTCATAATAAAATAGACGAGTGTAAAACAAAATATCGCCATTTAACGTACGACAAAATATTTTATTTTACGTCTTTGTCGTCGTAATTATTATGTATGTATAAACAAAAGACGGACGGACGGACGGACGGACGGGCAGACGGACACGGCGAAACGGGTTCCTTGTTGACACTACGGGACGTGTAAAGTCAACCAATTTGATTTCTAGGCCACTTTGGACAATGTTAAAGTGACTTTGTCAACCAAAACGTAAGAGACTCCCTATGATTTGGTTTACAACGTCACGTTGACAAAGTCCATATAGTGGCCTAGGAATCAAATTGGTTGACTGTACCTACGTTAAAATAAATAAATATTACTTACTAAATAAGATAACGTTATTGTTTGACGTTAATGTCAGTGCCTTAAGAACCTAATTGTACTTTAGTCTGACAGTACATAGATAATTATACTTTGTTTCGATGAATAATACAGCATAGAGTGACTATGCACCATTGTTATTTCAAGATTTCTACGAAAAAATAGCTAAGTGGTAGGTATTATAACAAAGTATTTGCGAGACTACGTGAGCAATAAAAGTGGATAAGAATAATTGGTTTTTGCTTCAGAACGGTTTGTTACACTTTTCATGAATACTCGTATAAAATTTGGACCAAGTTTTCTTGCTTATGGGCATTATATTTGGGTAACTCTACTTACGAATAATTTCATGAAATATATTAATCACCTCATGGTTCATTTACAGTACCCAGTTATACTCGTCCTGTTCTTACTAATGTTATAAATGCGAAAGTGTGTTTGCTATTTTGTTTGTTCCGTTTTCTCGGTTCAACGCCTCTACCGATGGACGTGGCATAGGTATACCTAGTTTTACCCTGACAAATGGACAGATCGACGAGCAACTGCTATACGGATGGAGTCGCGAGCAAAAGTTAGTGTTATTAAAATCGGATGTCTTGGGTCCGACTTCCGAAATTTGAATCTCCTCATACGTAATTATGCCGGTTTCAGGGTACGACTTAATTGCGAGTGATAGGTAATACCACTCAATACTGATAATACTGATCATAAAGGCGAATCAGTCAGCAACACGATTATAGTGAAATGATGAAAAATAAAGCAAAATATATGAAGGTCAAGTATTTGGTTGCAAAAAAGTGGTGCAAAAAGAATTAAATAATTAAAAATGTTTAGGGCTAGGTACCATAATCGTAAAAAATAACCCATATTTAAAGTTTACAAAACTGAAACACGTGCATTTTGCGTTAAGTAAAATATGTATGTAGGTATAGGTATGGCAAAATTATTAATTAAATATTTATACGGGGTCGCGATTCTCTGTGGAGGCCCATGTGAGGCCGCGGAGGGCTTTCAGCGGTCACGGTGATGTTTATGTTAAGATAAAACACTCGTAAACACTACTTTAGTACTTAGCGAACAAAACAGCATTAGTAGCGTTAATTGTCATGTAATGTACAAATTACTAAAGGCGGCAGTTTAGGTAACTGCTTACTAATTGCATAAAAATAATAGTTGTCTGACCTTAAAGTCTACCAAATCTTGAGACATGTTGCGTGTGGGTTGCAGGTTGCAGGCGGGGTTCTTCGACGGAGCTCTCCGATGCACTGAGTCAAGTCACACTCCACAGGGAAATACGCGGAAAACTCAAACAGTACCGCCTTTTCTATAAACCCACAATAAATCCTTTATCTTTACCACAATCGTAATCTTTATCTAAATAGACCCCACTATTGCGACAACAGTGCTGTTATGAAATTATCTCTGTTTTTAAACAATTTCTTGAACAATAAACCGTAGTTTTATCCCCTGATAAGTATATTGTGGTGGTCCTCGGTGAACTGCGCTGCGAGTGTTGTTATGTAACGAGCCACTTTGGCACGGGAGCTCGTCGAACTTGGATGACAACCAAAGCAGACTACGCGTACCGTGACAATGCAACTAGATTCGTAGGTTAAAAACCAGGTTCAGTTTCGGTGGAGAAAATTGAAAATAGCGAAGAATTGAATGAATGAATGAATGAACGAATGATTGATTGTAATTGGGAATATGATAAGGCTGAGCTCTTGTCGGTGGAGTAATTTTGACTTTTCGCTATTCTCCCTCTTTTTTAAACTCCCCGGCACAATAAATTGGCGCGGCACGATAAAAAATTACATAATATGCTTATTCATTTAGGATTATGCTTAATCTGTGTGCCGAATTTTGACTAGTTATTTGTACGGATTTAGTGACAAACATGAAGACATGAAACGTTGACATATAAGTTCTTATCTGTCTTTCTTTTTAAATAATATTTGCTGATACGCTACCTACTGAACCCTTCTTTGGATAATTAAAAGACCTTCTTATAAGCTTATCGGAAACCGATAACATGATAGAAGTATCCATTATCAAGAAAGTTAATCAGGCGTTTTATTATTTAAATAGCCCTTATAACCACTCCATGATATGAGTTTTAATCGAGTTAAACACTTCAAAACTAAAGTTGTAATATAATAACTTTATTAACCCGTAACTAAAGCCGCAAAGGGACTAAAGGCGATGTGAAATCGAAGAGCGTTTTTTTGTTGTATTTACAAATGAATAGGTACTTACACAATTTATAGGCTTTTAGATTTGAACCCTGCAAAAAAGCTAAACAGCGGATTTTCTCTTGAATCGTGTATTTGTACTTAGCTCTGCAAATAATAATAAAAATTAAACACTTTCCATGTCCGGAAAAAGGTAAAAATAAAACGCGTTTTTGTGAATAAAACTCAAGGCAAAATAGTTAACAGGATAACTTTAGTTACTGTACGTATGTAATTGCCAGAACCTGTATATTTTTGCAGAATTAGACAGTCCATTGAAATTAAAATAAAAAAAATATTTTGGTTTTTTTTTAATTGTCCTTCAAGCAAAAATATCAGCGATTTTTTTACATAAAATAATTAAAATTAATATGTTAAGCTAGTACATAAATAAATGACGTCTAAGAGAATCATGACCTTTCAAAAACAAGTTCTATGGTGAGACGGTGGCTTCACAGAAGCCAGGTACGATAGGAGTGCCCCGCCTTGATACCTGGAAAATGTGCATTTATCATGTTTATTGAGACTTATTGGAATTTCTTCAGATATCAAGAAATAATCAGTCTGGTATTTAATTAAATACTTAAATGATAGTAAGTAATAATGTATAGGTATTGATGTACAAAGTACGAAGATGTTTTTGTCAAAAAGCAATTATATAGATAAGTACGAACTTCTGTTGCGAATTGTTTGTGTAGTCATCCATCATCTGTTTATTGAGGGTAGATATTGAGAGAGAATACCATGTTGCCAAGTCTAGTTGCTCATCAGATCAGTTTAAAAACACAATAATTGTTTTTCTATCGGATGGTTAATATTTTTAAATTTAAGGGGGTTAATATTTTGGTGCCCGTTTACAAATTTTGTGTTATTTTGCTTTATTTGGGCAACAAGATGGTCGAATTTTGGATTAAACATAATTTTTAATGAAAATGAATTTAAATTTTTGGTGGTAATTTACTATTTTTGGGTCATACACAGCACAGGTTCTTAGGTTCCCGTCTTTCCTGTCAACATACCCGAAGTTAACGGTTTCAAGGCCTAAAAGTCTCTGACCCACAGTTCTGACCGGGTAGTCAAGTATGTCAAGATTTAAATCTATGGACTATAGTCGTAAATGATTGAAGTTATGAACTTATGAAACCGGTGTTGTGGAATAATTAATTATATTACTCGTTTGGCTAAATCCAATTATACTTACAGATGTAGTGAATAATCCTTTCCCATCGTTTTTGGTCGGATAACTTCGTATTTATCTTCCTTTCTCAGTTGGCTTATTGATGAGTACTGAAGCTAATGGAGAAAGCTACATAAATACGAACTAATCCGACAAAGAACGATGGGAAAGGATTATTCACTACACCTGTACTAATCCTTAACCTTGATAATATTAAAAGGTAATGCGAAAGTGTTTGTTACTGGTTCACTTTTCACGGTTAAACGGCTTAACCATCCCATTCAAATTTGACTTCGGGTTTGTACATCTCTCTCACTCGCTCTTGATAAGATCGTGTGAGAGTGAGTGAAAGATAAGTACAAACCCGAAGCATCTTCTAAGAGCTATCGCACTGTATGTTGATTATATTTATGTTGACGATCTCAATGTAATTTCGTATTGATGAATAAATAAACTAAATAAATAAAACATTTAAGGTTCCCTGCCATTATCGCTGTTTTATAGTATGTGAGCCGACTAACTCTAGCATTCCATATTTCGGTTTACAGATGTAAACGGAAAATGATCCAGGAAGCTCGCTACCAGTCCCATAAGTAGGTACCGGACTTTCCTGATACGAGAATATTGCTGCATCCCCGCAGTTAACAAAGACCATTTTGAGGAGGTACGTGACGTTAATAGTTTAACTATTATCACAAAGTGAAGGAAATCTATTAGTGAACCACCGTAGAACCTTGTTACAATGACAAGCCGTGTATCATTCAAACACGAGGTTTCAATCTTCACCGCATTGCGAGTATTGCGACAGGATTCTACGGTAGTACGCAAATGTATTTCGTTAACTGTTCGAGTACGGTCGCAATCTTATATGTTAACATTTTTGCGCAGATATGAAGTCCATGATGGATCAACAAAAAGTCCGTGCGAGTCTTGAGGGTTAATAAGTCTAGTACTTAACGCCATCTAGTGAAAGGACGCGGCGTTGTTTAGTTCGAGGATATCGAACGCGACGTTAATCGAAGCTACAGTTAGTTTTCCTCTTCATGCCTTAAGTGATTCAAGTTAAGCTATATTCTCACAGATGGCGTTAGTAGTATTTTACCACGAATTCGTTTAGCAAATGGCAGACAACATTAGGTCAAATAACTTATCCTATTATTATTTTCTACTCGGCCAATTAATGCCATTTAAGTAGTAAAATATTACATTATATGCTCATCATTGTTCAAAGTTGTATTATTTTAGATTTTGTTAAATCGGAGATTAGCTGTATGGATATTGGTCTATAGACAGCTAAACGTATTTTAATAAAACTGTTCACACAGATAGTCCGTAGTCCGTATGATGAAAAAGAACATAACATACTTTTCAGCCCGAGTGACGTTAAACAAGTTTTCGCGGACAAAGACAAATAATAATAATCGCAAAAAAAAAGTACAGTGGCGGTAGGATCTTGTGCAGGGTCAGTCCGGATCGCTACCACCATCTCATCCTGTACCTAACCTACCAAGCAGCACCGTTCGCATTGTCGTGTTCCGGTGTAGGAATAAGACAGCCGGTGAAATTACTAGCACAGAGGCATTCCATCTTAGTCCTCAGGGTTGGCTACGCATTTTCAATCATAGGATTACAGTCTTATAGATAGATTATTATGGTCGGTAGATTAGATTGTAGTTTCGAGACTGTAAACGTCAATGGGCTTTATATTCTACCAACCATCAGGCGGCCTGTGTGCTTGTTTACCTACCCAATACCGAAAAGTCTAAAAAATATATCTTGTAATGGAAACCGTATGAGTATCCTTTGTGGCATTTGTGTAATATAACAAACTGACAGTCCTTTTAAGCCGCATTAAAAGGAGGGCATGTGATAGTGCTGAGGATATCACGTCACGCCTTAAACATAACGTCAATTACTATGGCAGGGTACGAGTAGCAATCCTTTTGGTCTGCTTAAAAGTCAAACTAAACAAGTCACTTATCCATTAAATTATCCAAGAAAGATTAAATTGCGTATTTTCCGTCAGCATTGGATAATTTTGAGCAAGAAGCGATCAGGAGAATATACATTTATATTTTTTACCTGACCCTTAAACAATTTCTAACCTTAAAGGTTATATTATAGTTAATTTAAATTACCTTTATAACTTTACTATCTAATTCAACTTTCACAGCTTGTTAACCTCCATGAACCTCAAAAGTTTAAAACGCCGTATATCAAAGCATCAACAAGCCGTAGTCTTGGTGAGTTAATTAAACTGACTGGTCGTATCGTAACCAATCGTAGATCATCCCACGCAGCATTCCAAGGAGCGCACACTTTATGTAGGTACCACACTAGCTTCTGCCAGTGACTTCGTCCGCGTAGAATTCGTGTAATTTTAATAATATATTAAAATAAAATATAATGTATTCTAAACTATTGTAATTATTTGTTTGAAGTTGAAGTATTCCGATTTGGGACTAAGAAATCGTAGTTCAAATCACGCACGACGATGATACCTACTAATAACGACAAAAACTTTGTAAGAGATCTTGTAGAGAGTAAAAATTGCGAGACATATTGATTGATAAGACTTTTAGCTTTATACAAATGTCTTTCAAGCAACTAAAGATCGGCTTATACACTAGTCAATCTTGATGTCTCATTAAATCGACTTTACGATTCCAAATGAATTTGCAGCAATACGAAAACACACCAAATTTCTTGCTGCATTGGCTGGAATTGAGTCTTGTTGATAAATATTTTTGGTTTTTAAACATACAACGAGACAGGAAGTTTTATAATATTAAACAAAACAAAAAGTTCCTTGGTAAACAATGATTAACTTTTAAGCGTTTTCAAAAAGTCAAATTCACAGAAACGTCATGCGTTATTTAATCGATGCCGGCGCTGTAGATAAATGTTAAAAGATCGTCTCCGAAATGGCGGTGACTATAATAATTATATAACATTAAATATATAAGTACTGAAATAAAAAATAAACATTAGTTAGTTTTATTTGACTCTCCTGGAAATATTCAAATGAATGAAGGGTGATCCTAATAAATTATACACCGAATGTCGTCGAATATTCATTTATTACCAAAAACCATGTTGTTAAAAACTTGAACTTTAGCTTACGTTTCATATCTAGAGTTTCGTGCGGCACTTCTTCTACGCAACGATGGTTTTGTCTGAAGCGCTAGTGGATTCACTCCATGTTACCCACGTGTAGAAGAGCCTTCATGTGGTTCCATGGTTACAAACTTAAAAAATACCCAGAATTTGAAGTCGGTTAAGAAAGGGTTCTTGTCAAACGGTCTCAAATGAGTAAGTTTTATGAGCGATCTAATTGAGAATGCACTCACTAAAATGTAATTTGTTCACTCTGACGGGATAACTTAAACTCGACGGTTAATAATTCGTCTGTCGAGTTGAAAATTGAGTCCTCAAGAGAATAACACGGCAGTAATCCTTAGTAGGTAAGTAGGGCGTGCAAATAACTAGCACTCAATGGGTTCAAAGGTGTTAAAGGAGGAGATACTACTCGTATTATGCTTATACGTTGATTAAGATCAAACAGGACGCATCAATTTCGCGAAAACCTCTAATTTTCCGTGTTAACCCACGAGTTATACTGATCTCGGTGCCAGCGTAAAGTAGCTAATAGTTTTACGTGTTCCGTGGTTAGTTAGTGACGAGTATGCGACGCGGCGCCCTAGTTGTTTAGAGTGTTGAATCATAGTTAATAGGTACTTAGTTCAAGACTTCGAACCCCAGCGGTAACGGTGTACACCAATGATTTTTATTTAAATGTTGACCACTCCTCCCCCTGGGCCATAGCGCAGCGTAAGAATTAATATCTAACTAGCTAGTTCACCCAAGCGCACGATGGTCTTAAGATCAGTCTCAACGACTTGGTTGTGGCTCTAATAGTCAAATTATGGTAATCTGTCTTATGGTCGAACCCTATATTCAAATCGCAGACAGCAAAGTTAGGCTTACTTCAGGTTAAAATTTGACACATTTTGTATGGGCAAATGTTAAATTTTAACCCAATGTAAGCCTTATCCGTCTGCGGTTTGAATATAAGGTTCGGCCGTTAGAGTTAGCTTGTCGATTGTTGTCGATAGACCCGGTAATTATTTTGGAAATTAAAACTATAAATAAATCATCATCATACCTTCACCCCTTAATTCCCAGAGTGGGGTAGACAGAGCTACAAAATTACCAACAACTCTAAAAATGTAATGAATCAATATCTTAAAACTATAAACTTGACAATAAAATGTATGGCGTAGTAAAATTACTGATAAAATATATTATTGCGTCTCCATAGAAAGAAAACCGAACTTTCCTGGGCTTATACTGTCATCATCTTTACATTAATAATGATGACGTTGGTTACGAAACCATTTAGACATAAGTAAGCACAAAACTAAAGACTTGAAACTATGCCAACTTTCCATCAAAAGTTCATACGTCCATTGATTGCTGCAAAGTCGTAGGTATACACGAACAGTCGTTTAGTCCATTTGCGGGATTTGAGTCGCTCTATTTCTGTTTAGAGCCCACGCCGCAAATAATTCGAAGCATTGCGTCCATCGAGGTACTAAGGGAATGGAAATGATCGTGTGGGTTGTTAGCTAGTGGCTATAAATTCACTTGTTCTTGTAACGTGAAGTGACATAAGGCATTTTAACTAGATGAGAGGCTATAATAGAACAGAGTATTGTATGTGCAAAAGTAAAAGATTTAACCTGTGGAAATGATACATTCTCCTGGATGTTTACATAGTAGGTTTAAAAAAGAAAGTCGCTTTCCGACGTCTATCCCTCTGTATGTCTTTATAACTACGCAACGGATTTTAACCTAAAGTCTATACATTAAGGTATTTATAAAAATGTAAACATTCCAAACCACGTGACATTGTTACACAGCCAATCAAAATTGTTTTATCGAACTTTGACGTACGACGACTTTGACGTCAGCCAATAGAAGCAGAACACTGTCTGCTGCTATTGGCTGACGAACTATATCACGTGGTTTTTTTGTTTAAAAAAATTTAAATGCCTAAAAGTATAGACTATAGCGTGCGGCTCTCGCCGGCGCTGGCGTTTCACGAGCACGCGTGGTAGACGGCCGGGGCTGCGCGTCCCCGCATGGGGTTCGTGCTGCACAACGCGGAACGCCGTGCCGCTGTCGCCGGCCGCCACGCAAGTGCCGTACGCCGCACTCGTGCGCAGTCTGCTCGAACGTAGCATGAAATCAAGTAGGTACGTCCTCCTGTCCTGTTAGAAAAAAATCAGGTACAATACCTTAGGCCTAAGGCTTAGGGCGTACCTTTTATGGTTCAGGTAATATGAATTGGCCGTATTAAATCTTCACTCACATCTTTTTGTTAAAGGGTCGTTTTCAAAAAACTACTCCTGTTATTCAGACGGTACAGTAGGTTGAAAGGTTAAGGTCCGGTAAGTCTTAACGCAGAAAAAAAGGTCGCAAAGTAGATAACAGACGGCCAAATTATATTTCCTTGAACTTTACCTAATTGTTTAATTCAGTTTGCACCGCCTGCCTATTTCAATTTTGTATTTTTAACCATCTCTTTGTACGGTTGTCAGGAATAGAGCGCTATTTAGCGATAAGACCGCCTGTTTACTGACAATGTTTTTTTTTGTAAATCCGTTCCTTGCATGGGTTCAATAAGTGTTTGTTATTGGGTATTGTATTTTCTCTCCTCGGTCAGCTAAGGTATCAAGAAGAGCCGTACCGTTGGTCAAATACGTGATCGACATGATTAAAAATAAAACTGACTGCACGACTCATATAGAAGTACCTATTTGCGCGGCTATCCCAATGTTCAAACTCTGTCGTTCCTTCGCTTCGCTGCGGGATAAGCCGCCTGCGCACACGGTGGTGGCGGGAATGGAAGCGCCCGCGCCTGGCGCGCTCTCCATGCTTAATGCGGTGCTAGCCTCGCCGCAATTTGCCACTGGATTGAGAGGATTGATGAATGAATGCAATAGAGTGTGTGAGAGGATGTGCGAGAGGAAAAGTACCATCACTGGTTGAATCTGATAATTTATATGTAACTTTATTTAAGTAAGTACTTATTCTAAAACAATTTTTTTTAGTTGTCATTATATAATATTATAATAGAGAATTGAAAATAAATAATGTAATAATTTTATTGTCACGTTAATGACTGAAATGGTTTTGTGTTAAGTAAGTATATTGTTATGAATTATCTTTAAACGCTCTAGTATGTCTACTGTTAAGTTATTTACCACTATAAATCAAATCAGGGCCCAACGGAGTTTAAATAGGCTTTACGTATATTTACGTAAGTACCTACAACTTAGAGCATAATAATTGATTTAGTCCTGGCGAAAAGGTGTCATAGGGGCAAACCACCTTTTAACGTTCAAAATTGGCAACGCATTGGCTCTCTCGTGATATATTTACGAATACTTACGACTTCAGAGCCTACTTATCAAGTGGGCATTTTTGCCTTAGTATTTACATACAAGCATTAGATCAATTTTTTGGGTTCAGATCAGAATTAAAGGGTCCAATCAAACAATAGATTTTTTTATTAATTGTATTTTGAATTACGATATCTATTTCAGAAAAACAGAAGCTATACTTAGTGTTCAAATTAGGTACCTAGTACTGAAACATGGGTACGCTATGCAAGGCATTATTACATGGCTTAAAATTATTGACGGCTAGAACTAAAGTTGAGTATTAGTGGCATTGCTTACGATTTCACGTACACGTAACATAGCGTTTAGTTAACTACTATGTAAATACCAGTACAATTACGTATGCCAGTTAACAGGTGACATCGCTTAATGACAAAGCAATGCAGGTAAGGCATAATAGGCGTAGCGCCCAACCGTAACCGTAGCGGCGGCCTCGCCTCGTAGCGAGAGATGGCTTCAGTCAGTGAGTAGCTTTCGTTGCGTACGCGCACCGCCTACGCCGACCGTTCCGTTTGAACCACGACTATGCAGACTCGCGCGTCTTGCGTCCTTCGTTAAATTCAAAACAGTTCCAATAAAAAAAACGTTAACACCGAGGACTGCTGTGATGTGATACAGAAGCCTGTTTTTTTGGTGTGATGAGGCAGTGGTCAGTGGTCACAATGAGTGCGCTGAATTGGCATAAATGGCTAGTGCTGTCGCTTCTCGGATTGGCTTTGTCCGCTTGGCCAATTGGCTGCGATTACAGTACCATCGCCGAGAAATTTGGAGCGGAAGCAGTGGCTAGGTGCAATGAAAAATGTCCTTTCCAGGTTCGTCTTGCACATATAATTGTTTGTTTACTTTTGGCGAGCGCTCGATACACGACAATGTTTATAATAGAGTTGCTATGCGGTTCTTTGCCAGCGAGAGATTGTAGAGGCATAACTGAGGTTATAAGTCTTATAAGTATTTAATTGCATTTTTTTTAAAGTTCTTCATAAAATAAAATAAGTGGTCTCTATGTATCAGATATCTTAATAAAACTTTACGCCTTGCCTCGGTCTCGCATCGTCTGCGTAAATTGATCTTGTAGCACCAACTAAGGAGTTTGGCATTACAGATGAACCACTCAGGGATTTTAGTTTACTGGCCAGCGCGAGCGCATGACGTGAGGTCCGCGAACCACCAAATTTGATAATAGGCCCGCAGGCAGTCGAGCCACTAACCTACTTAACAATTTATTCAAGGATGAAAACATCCTACGTACCATATTCTTTTGAATTTTAACGCATATTCTGGGTCCATTAGGTTCTGCTTTATGTTTTTTCTAATGATCAATGTGGTAATCAACTCTATTATTTGTACTGCTGGATTTGACGATTATAGTGGTGGTAGGACTTGGTGCAGGGTACGTCCGGATCGCTACCACCATCTTATCTTTGAACATACCGCCAAGCAGCAGTGTTCGTACGTATTTAAATATTTGTTCCGGTGGGATAAGACAACCGGTGAAATTACTAGTATAGTTGGCAATGCATTTGGAGTCTTAGGATTGCAATCTTGAGATTGAAGTTTCAATAGTCAAAATGTCTATGGGTCTCAGATCCCACTTGCCATCAGGTATGCTCGAGTGCCTCCTCCTTTCCATAAAAAAAAACTTAAGTTTCTAGAGTGATTATTCTATTAAGAAAAATTACATGCTGTTCCTGTATTCGCGCAAAATATATATCAAACAGAGATTCAATAAGTTATTGATAATAATTGTCAATAAATAGCATAAAATTGATAAGATTTTTTTATCAATTACTTTCTTTTGGTACTTTTTAATTACCTGTTATTGCAGCATTAAGGTAAGTCCTATTTTATATTGGGAAACAAAATCTTTAAACCCTTACAACTTTGTAGATATAAACTATGCCACTAGGACTTAGATAGAAGAGCTTCGCCCACAAAACAATGCTATCCCCAGCTCAGTTAGCGGCGTCTGCGCAGGTTCAACGCACAACTAATTGTAGCAATTAGCGAAGCAGTAATCAACGCATTCCGCTAAATATAGCGCGACCATGTATTGTTTACTATGAACGGGATATTTTGTCCTTGATCCTGTACATCGGTGTGTTTCTAAGATAAGAGTAGCTATTTCCGTAGTCTCGTAGAACGTCTACGATCGCGGCGGCGTCATTATAGTAATACTGCTACTTACGTAATTTAAGTTAACTTCGTTTTTAGGAGTGCCATGGGCAAACCCAGTAGAACAACTCCTCCTACTTTGGGTTTTCGTCTATCGTTTTCGATATACATCCGTTTTTTACCCCGAACATAGACATCTCAGATCCCCCCTTACTCCGTAACCACGGATCTACCGCTTTTTTATTAAATTTCATGATAAACGGACCAACAATAGTCAAGTAATTATCGAACTGCCATGCATGCCATCGCAGTTATTTGAACCAGTCAAATCATTCTTGAAACTGACTTTCGTCGATGAAATTCCTGATTTTATCCCATTAAATTTATGCTAACTCCCTTGAGAAATGCATTGCCTTTTTTGGCGTATTAATAGCTGTGGATTATACTTGGAATGCAAGCGTTCACTTGCACTTCACATGTACAGAATCCTTACCGGTACAAGGGAATCGTGGAAGGTAATCGATTTTAAATAAGAATTAGAATAAATTATGGTAGTCAAGTCAGGCTTTGAGGGACATGCTGTAGGTGACCATCGACTGCATCAAATATAAAAAAAACAGACCTTTTTTAGTAGTGGCGTGTTTTTAGAGATATTTTGACTCCACAAATGTTTATATTCATGACTTCCACAGTGGTTAAAAAATAAAAGCCATCATTTGAAAAGAATCTTGTCTGGAATTGTCATGTTTTTTGCATGATTTGTGGTTAAACCTCATCATGAGAAGCGTCGCCGGGAAGATGTGGTTTTTCATGGCTACACCTTTACAATTAGGTAGGGTTCCGTAAACTTCCGTACCAAAAACGCTTATAAGATAACTTTGTTATTCATCAGTCCGTTTGTCCGGGAGCCAAGACCTCTTTTCTCTTAAAAAGGCTTACTTGTAGTATTTTAGTCCGAATAACAGGTAATTACTAAAAACTTGGAATTGTTTATTTAGGGCAGCAAAAAAACGCGACGTAGGTGCGAAACTCATGGAGCTCATGGTGTTCGAGTCCGCCAGTGTTTTTAAACGGCTAACTAAGTTCCTGGTAAAGTATCCAAAAAAATGGTGTTTAGTCGGGTGAAACAAGAACGATTCCAAAACTATATCTGAACCATTTTAAAGAAATAACTGAAAGTTTCCGTAGAATATTGCTTTTTGCAGTTACCGTCATTATAAATGGTACTTACTCAATCATGGACTGTAGTAAAGACTGGTAAAAAGTGGTAAGAAATGATGGCGATGAATAAAACTCGGGGTTTCTCCAGGATAGCGTTTACTGAGGATAATAGCGGTGTGCACAATAAAAAGCAGGATGGTTAAATAAAGGGGCGAAGTAATCAATTGACAGAATGATGAATAAGATTTAAATATAGCAGGGCTTGGGGGTCCTACTCCAAAAAAATTAAGTTTGGAGTAAAGTTTTATTTCGTATCGTATTTAGCTGATCGACTAATCGGAGAAACTTTGTAGTTTCGCTCTACATCCAAAATATAACAATACCATACTAATACTCGAAAAACTACAATTGTCATTTTCTTTAGATCTCTTTTGTCCTCAATTTAAAAAGAGTTTTGATAAGTGTACATATGTAGGTGTGTGATATGATATGACATTATAACCTGTTTTAAATAAATTGAATTTACTTTTTCTCCAATACTTTTATAAAGATTTGTATTTTAACGTAAAATAAATAGATAGGCTGGAGGTTACAACATGGACAGAGTGTGATAAAGATCCAGGGAGGAGACCTTTGTCCAGCAAGCGGGAAACAATAATAGGCTGATATAATAATAATATTAAAAAAATGTTGTCCATTTTGAACGAAATGCGTGGGCCATAAAAAGTGACGTTACCAAAACCTGTCCAGATAGACGTTTCGACCACCGAATCTCTGAAGCGAAAACCACAAGTGTAGAGTTTCGGCGAGAAGCCTGTCAGGTGCTGCCGAACCCGTTCCGGTCTCACGCTTGGGACATTTTGCAGACAAACTATTAGAAGATAATGATTTGTTTATAACAAAACTCTTTTTTGTGTGTTAAAATAGAACGCTTTGGACAAGAGAATGAAACAAACAACCCCAGAAAAAGCAAACATATGTATAGTAAACACTTCGAAATCTTTAAACAGTGAAAGCACCTCAAGTAGGTAACGTTACAGTATTGTCTTTAACTCAGCCGCCATTACTGTCAAGTAATTTTACAAACGTTATCGCCTTAACAAAGTCAAAATAAGAAATTGGAAACAATTGTATCTTCTATAAGTAATTAAAATAATAATAAGAAATAGAAGATTTAGATAAATATTTTGAGTATTATCCACATTATTATGGGAAATGTTCGTATCAATTATCTATAAATAATATCTCCGAAATAAATCAATAAACTTGAGTACTTTTAAAATCGAATTTGCCACGTGCCTAACAGCTTCATCCTTAAGGTTGAATTTTAACCCTACTATTAAAACATTTGACTTGTTTTGCTACCTTTAATCGCATCAATTAGGGCAGGTACCGGCGCGCTCCGGTGCGCGACGCACCGGAAGGAATCGCTACTGTATCTCCGGTGGACAATATCGGAAAAAAAACAAGTTAATTAAAGTTCTTTATATTTATGTAGCAACATTTTTACGTTAAACGTAATATAAGTAATGAAAAAATAACTTAGCGGATCTCTATTTTGCTCTAGTAACGAAGAAAATAACGTGTCCTATCGTAGTCCACTCAGTTACGCTTATATTATATAGATATTGTCTAATTTAAAATTGAACGTACCTCCACTAATCGACATACCTAATTATAATCCGTGCATCGATATTTGAGCGTAAATATATTGGAGGGACGTTATGGATTGTGAACGCGGACGTAAATCAGTGGAATACGATGAGACAGTTCAAATTTCGAATTACTTAATTAAAATCCATTTTGTTTTGTTTTAGAATCGCACTGGAGATGGCCACTTCGACGTCAGTTGTGGACCTGATTGCAGCGTCCAACAGGTAACAAATTAATGTCATTTTTACACTCAGCATGGTTTAGTGTATGTGTGGAAAATACACTAACATATTGTTATTTACGTTATTTGCTACCACTTTGTTTTTGTTGCGAGACAGAATATCAATCGGGGCAGGGCAAACGTCGGTCGTAAAACGGCATACTTCGATAAGCTGAATTTACGGCAATGTTTTTTATATACTACACACCGCTTTACTATTGGGCAAGCTAAATGAAATGGGAAAAGGAAACAGTTACTTAACAGCTTAAATTTGATTGAAACTTCATAAATATTTTATAACTGAATTAACTACGGTATTTTGACTAATGATACAGATAACAAGTCAAAACTTTGTCAAGAGCACCTTGTTAAATGAGTTGTTTACATGATCCCTCAAATTAATTACAAAAAAGTTATCAGGTATTTTTCTCACTGCCACGCAAATGGCGGGGAAATAACGGTCGACAGTTTGTTACTACACAAAAATAATTACATTTTAAAATTATCTAAATGTTTATCAATAGCAGTATCGCTCCAACCTCCGACCTTTGCGTGATATAGTATAGTGTTTTTAAGTGGGAAATCTCCAGCACCCGATAATCGTACTGACATATGAACGTGGAGGTGATATGCAGCATTCGTGTAACTCGTGTAAGGTTTATAATGCAAACATTGCTAACACAGCGTAAAAAGTAGTAAGTATTGTTTTGTTTAGTGTACTTATTTAAAACGTTTAATTTTCTCTATATAATTACTTTTTTCTTAAAGCCCGGCATTAAACCCAAAATGTCTATGGTGCGGTGTTGCGGGTGTTACATAGCATCAGTGTTGGTTATGTTATAATATAAGCTTGCGTATTGTGTTGAATTACTGAAAAATCAATAATTGCATTGTACATTTTAGTTAGATAAGAGAAAAACCTATATGTAGTGTGGTGTGTCTAGATTTATGTATAAAAATATTTTACCTACATTATGTTTCTGGGTTCTAAAATGAACACACTAACAAGCAATCGAAGAGTTGTCTTTAAACAAAAACCTATCACAAGCCGGGCGAGCAAGGATTCTTAGCGAACAAGCATGAACTGTCTAAAGGAATAAGTCAACACAGAGATTTAAAACACTGTTGAGACGCGTCAAAATCGAAAAAAACCTTTGTCAGTGAAGTTCTTCAGTCCATATTAAGAAGAACTGTCAAAAATAACAATCCCTACGTTGTTACAAGCATAACTTCAAACAGAGTATTTAGTTTTAACTAAGTAATCTGTTATCCTATCCATCACTGTGGTGCACAAAAACTGACATAAAACGGCATGTTCCCGCCAAACCCTGACAGCCAGCTCCCGGTTAATGTCAGAATTATCAGAGGCACCAATTTACGCCCCTACGCAAAAAAAGTTTGAGTGGCGAGTCCCGCTGGCGCATACGCACCCCTCAATATTCATTCCAGCCAATTGACTTGTTTCCAATTCCATATTTTGTTATTGTTCTTACGGCTTTGTAATGTTCAACAAATTGAGCCAATTATTTGTTTAACGTCTCATAGTTTTGATGGATAGCGTCAAAGTTCATGGTAAGGTAATGCATACACAAGTGGAATGGACTTTTTTTTTAAATCTCATTAAGTGGAATGGACTTAATAAAATTTTATATTACACGATAAGTATTGTATGAGACTTTTTGGTATATTTTGTTTCTTCACAATCGATAAAATACATCGAGTCTAGGTTTATTAACAAAAACTACTAGTATTTTTTACAGCTATCACAAAAAATACTATTCGCGTCATATACATTAGTATTACAATACATACCTTTCTAGACGTGTAGGCCGAAAGGGCGACTTATGGTGTTCTTAGATCTCTGTCTCTACCCAACATTCAGGTACTAAAGAAACAAACCGTATTTGTTGGTAATGTCACTCATCAAGTCTGGAAGGTGAGGCAGACAAAATGCACACCCGCCGCCGGTTACAGACGCATCCCAGTGCAGCTCGCCCGAGGAGCGTGTTTACTTTGACGCTGCCTCGTCTTAACAAGCTCTTTAACACGTCATTAATACTTAACATGTTAATACTTTCTTCGAATTTCTCTGCTTTGATATCAAACGGACCATGTTGTTTATCTTTAAACACTTCATATCGTAAAGATATTATACTAACCATCACTTTGTTCGTGTGGCTGTCAGTTTATAAAGCTCTTTAAGTGCATCTCAAACCAAGGGTTCTCAATTACACGGCCCTTGCATTTAGTTTCAGCAGTTAAATTAGTCTTGGGTCATGATGCGTTTACAAATGGTCATCAAGTTAAGTACTCGTCGCGGTAGGTTTTGTTTATGTTTTGTTTTAGAGTTGATATTAAGAACTTTAGTAGTAGTGCTGCTCGGTGGTCACTTAAGCGTTCCACTGGTCGAAGTCGAACCCTCATTAGTATAATTCATTTGTTATATAATCACTACTCATACATACGTACCTGAAACTCTACTACTATTTGTTTTATAGCCCATTTGGAAATTATCTCGAAATCGTAATATTGACTTTAGCTTAGGTGGTGCAAATGCTTCTACAGGGGAATTGCGTCTAACCAACAATATCTTTTAAAAACATCTGCACGGCTAGCACATGTTGTCCGCGACTCGTTCGTCGCTCGGATCTCCCTTTCTATCTAGTCTGTAACGATAAAGACGCACTTGACAGACAGGGGAGAAAATACAACTTGTGCTACCCAAGATGGTTTGTCCCACTTGGCCTTAGTGATTCTTGAAGCATTTTGAGCTAAAATTAAGCGCAATAGAGTCCCTGTAGTACAGTCAATAGCATAAATAAGTGATCATTTATGTACCTTGTCACTTTAACGTCATGTTTGAAATGTTATTCAAAATAGTGAAACGATTGAAAGCGACAAGGTACAGAAATGATCACTTATTTATGATGTTGACTGTACCACTATCTACAAATTCCAATACAGATAATTCAACTGCAAAACAATTATCTAGTGCTTTAGGTACATTATTATTATCAAATCTCGCAATATAGAACAAACTTCAATTAAATTTTATTTTTAATTTTCACCGTATCCTTATACAATGTTCGTGTGCTCGAATGTCTATATAACCTCCATCCGACGGAGGGTCGTGGTGGTCAATGACCAATTCGCCATAGCCCATGGTGCGCCCGCGCCGGGGTCGCGTGAGAGCCGCCGCCGGATGCTGCAGGAAGGAAGCTGCTAGTTGCTCTCCCCTCGGATCTATTTTAGAGAGCAACACCAGCCGTTATAGAACACTCTCCTGGTTCTTGCAGGATAGCCCAGGATGTGGGGGCGCGGCTTGTTAAAAATTAAGTGGACTAATTCGTCTTTTTTTCTAAGTAAAAAGCAAGAGGAAGTGTCGTAGTACTAAGCGGTACATAAGCGGTAGAACTTTTTTCCCTTTCTGATTTTATAATGAACCATATTCAACGTATCAAGAGTATCAAGTTGTTGTTAAAAAATAATCACTCTACGATTTTTTATCATAAGTATAACAATAATAGGCACAAGTCACGGACGATCAATTCAGATTCAAAGTTACCTAAATTATAATCAAAACATTATGATAGGTAACCTATAAAATGTTTTAGCTGAATCTAAAGCTCCCAAAATATGTTGACTATCCGTTTGGGAGATGTAAGCGTTCATAGAATTTATGCAGTTTGAAGTAAGTAAGTATCAATAAATAAATAATGGAAACAAACGCAGCACTCATGTCGATTAATCATGTGTAACATCACTTCACGGATTCGGCGCAGGATCCCCGCACGGGGCACTATAGGAATTCAATCCGGCGCACGCTTCGGTGCGTTGTTCGGAAATGAACAATCACCTATCGGAAGTACAAATGACCGGTCAAAAGTTAACCGGTGAAATTTATGTGAGAAATAACATTGTTTACTGGTAATTATTCTGTATCCGTGGTGAGAGAGAAAGAGATTTGTGGAATGATGTCTGTTATAGTCAACAATGTAGGTACGTTTTATTCAATGATATTTATCAGGGACCACAGTGACATTACCTTTGGCTTTTAAAATGTTGATCTAGGTACTTGTAATCGCGAGCGCTAAAAACATGAAAGGAAAATCATAGCGTTTTGTCTTGCCCTTGAAAGGGTTTCTTGGTTTTTAGTTAAACACAGGGGGTTGTCATACTCTTTGTTAGAGTTGGATAATTACAGCAAAAATAATTCTTAAACGATCTATAGGGAGGAAGAAAAAGAATAAAAATATTTAGCTTGTCAGGTTTTGCGGCGTACATTACATCCGTAATCTACATTAAAAAACTTTTTAAAATGTAGTATCAATAAAATATCCTTCTAATACTATAATAGTTTACCAAATTGTTTTTGCCGTAATGTTCTCATGCTGTCGCCGCTTTTAAACAGTATTTTTAATCCTCGTTCTCCCTTCTTCCTTTCTGAGAGGTTTAGCTTCAAGGCCACCGGTTCCCAAAACCGGTTGTGCTCAAAGGCCAACCCTCGCTAATCCGTCTCACAAATGCGAATCTTGTTCCAAATCCTTATTGGTGCACTCTGTCAGGTGGTAGCATCGGCTACCGGGCAGGCAGTAAGCAATTACAATCAATACATTCCAGTATAAAGCAAATTAACGAAGTTCTGGCTGGACTCTATCACCTTAATATTGTCCTTTACATGAATTTGTATGTTTATTTAGATTTAATTGGTTACATTATTTTTTATGTTTTTCTCTTAAATAAGTACATTTTGTACATTGGCCTACTCGACGCAAAACATTTCACTTTTCTCAATGTCTTAAGAATTAGCTGGAAGATCCCTTTTAATTAGAGGATAAGTTCGTCTATGTACATCCTTTTTCATCTTAATAGTATATTTGTTGTTTTGTACAATAATGTGTGTCAAAATCATATTAATTGCATTGTCATTAAATTCTGGGCTGTTTTTGTTTCAATTCTCTACATCTGTATCATGAGATTCATAATCTACATTAGGAAGATGGTTCAAAATGTGTATCCAAAAATGTTTTGAATGACAATGCAATTTATACGAATGTAAACACAGAAAAGAAAGCAAGGTAAAATACCTATATTACAATAGCTTTTAAAATGAAGTATTTTGGCTTGAGGACAAAATACTAACCCGAAGGTCGTTTAAGGAGTTATTTGAGTTATTATTTATGCATATGATATCATTAAAAATACGTGGGAAACTGGTCAAAAACACAGTATACTTAGTAGAATTTGAATAATATATTCTGAAAGCCAGTAGAGCAAAACCACCAAAACAATGCTTTCAATGGTATTGTGGTGGAACGAAACGAGAACGGGCATTGGCCGGCGTCAGGTGCACTCATGAATATTTAAAATATTAATGTTTTAACTGAACCCTGTACCGCGGCAAACATATATTAGGCTCTGCGTGATAATGGAAAGAGCCGCGTAAACTGGCCGTTATACACATGATCTGCGGCTTTAAAGGTTAATAAATATTATATCTTATAATATAAGGTTTTCCTTTCTTCCTATTGTGTTTAGCTAAAACAGCTCTGTTTGTACCATTTGAACTATCAGAACAAACGAGCTTTGTATTTTACATTTATCAATACGGACAAAGGGGTCTAGAGGGCCTGAGGGCCCAGACAAGATGCATTACGCTAACTATCGTTTCTATTCGTTTAGTTTTTAAACCAATCACGTCACTGGCACATCACGTGACATTTCATATACGTCATCTACCAGTGACGCGATTGGTTTAAAAGTAAACGAAGAGAAACGTTAGCTAGCGTTGTGAATCTTGTGTGGGCCCTCAGGACAAGTTGCGTTCTGCGAACGTCAAAGACCGCCAAAACCAAAGGGAATGTATATAATTAACGACAGCTGCCGTTAGGTCATGATGTCGGTCGCCAATGTCAATTTTACAGTAATTAGTGTTCACAGAATAAAACTTGAATAGGCTTACGGCACAGTTATTTCCTGACGCAGGCTAACCGGAAAACGATTGCTCTGTTATTAGTTAATCAACTATTCATGCAACTCCAATTATACTATTACAAAATAAGTATTAATCAGAATACTTCACCACACCAGTCTAAAGTCGAATCATCCATGTTCAATTACTTGCACAGGAACCATCGTGTTCAGAGTTTTCAAATCTTGAAATGCGTTATTAATGTTATCATTTACCACTCGTAAAGGCCTTTGATAATGATGATTTTACTGGTTAATTAAAATCATAAGTCCTCATGACATGATTCTCACGAGAACTTTCTCCAGTGGAGCGTCTCTTACGCGACAATTAGCTAAGCGAGGACCGGCGAGACATGTGGACGAAATGCCCCTTCCATTTCCATTAGCTAATCAACGCTGATTACATTTGTTTATTTTTAGTTGCGCCTAGACTACTTGCACTCTTCTCTTCGACAAATCCTTTTAGTAACTACGCATTTTGAAAAAAAATGCAGCCTCTTTACAAATATATAGTGTTTGTCAGTCAGTCAGTACCTTTACTTCCTTAATGGAAGTGCGGATAACGTTAACCTGTTCTCTATCTTCATATGTTATCACGACTCAATAGAAATAGTAGTATAGGATAGCTAAAGTTTCAAAGCAGTGGGTCTTATTTCTTAGATATTTTTGTCTTGTTATCCAATTGACAAGACCTGGCCAATCCAGCTTCTAAAATAAGCCTAGCTTCAATTAAGGTCCAGACGGCTAGATGCCATGCCATAAGCTCGCTGCACCCAAACAAATTGCTGAGAATAGATTTAACTTCCAGGAACTAATTTGTTACTAGGTTTTCCTGTTATTCTTTATTTGCGCAGTGGAAATAATGGATTACTGGAGGTCGTACGCTGCTTTTTTGTTGTTGATATAACTACAGAATTTTTATCTGCCGGGTCATTTAAGCAACAATACCTACTGTTCTCCACAATAAAAGAAATAGGTACCTAATTTTTTAATTAAAGTGAATTTTTACTGACAAGCAGACCTACCATGAAATTTGTCCTTTGTTGCCAACGCTGAGGCAAAGGTTTAAAGCAGTGTTATGTGACGGTTCTTTATGATAAGTGCACTCGGCTTCGTCGCCCGCTAATTCCTATTTCCTCATTAGGCGGCCGCCGCGCCGCCCGCGCCGCTGCGCCTGCGCTCATTCTTCGCCCATTCAACACGCCTCCCCTCCCGCCCGACCATTTATCCTCAGGATCTGCCCACTCTCGGGCCAGGCACTGAGCGAAATTGTCGCGCTGCACTCAACGTGAAGTGTTTTGATTTATTGTCCATTTGGACCCTCAACGGTTGCGATGTAACACAAATAGAATAACTCTCTTTCCTCTTGTCATCAGCTCAATGGTTTAAGTACTTAACCTTTTTAAACATTTCCTGTCGACTGCTCATAGTCATATCTAGTAAATGTGCTCTCAATCAATTCGGTAACTTGCGGTAGTCGTGTCAATGGTTAAATGGCAAGCGTGGCGGATAGAGGCCAGCAGTGAAGCACTACACGCGATGTGGAGGAGCCCGAGAGCACTCGAGCTCGGATGTGCGCCGGTGGGCCCCAAATTGACTCAGTATTATCCAATTGTCACAGTCAAGTGGTTGGCGTGGGCAAACGCGTGACCTGCGCACGTATTTTTGTACCTTTTCTGCCCAGGGGGCCTAGGATTGACGCAAATTAAGTCACATCGGGGCGACCGCTTGTCGATAGAAAACAGAAACGTTCTGATGTATTCATATGGCACGCATTCCCTTCTTGAATGAATGCCTAACAATCGATCTAGGAGCGTCCTAGCGATTATATCTAAGTTTAACCTCTATGACTTCTTAGCTGGCATGCGTTTCTCATAATGTTATTAGATGATAAACTTATGTAAGACCAATTAATCTAGTTGTCAATAATTAAATGAACTAAATCTGATGTCTGCCAATCTAAGGGTTTATCTCAGGTCAGGTACGGACGCAGTTAGAAACCGGCGCCTGATCACAAACCCGTACTGATAACTGAATAGTCCCAATAAATTAATTAAAACGATATTTGTTTTAATCATCTGTAACTTACCTAATATTATATCAATCATTTTGGGCAGCTCAAATCAGGCTGGTGGATCTGTCATCTGTCAATCAGGACGGGGCAGGGGCTAGTGGTGGTCGGAGGTGAGCATAACGGTCGAAAACACATTTTCCTACCAAACTTTGATAAGCTAAATTAGCTCAGCTGAATGTTTTATATCAATTACTTAGTGCCAACGTCGAAATATTAACGACGCGCTGGCCTAGTGGGTAGTGACCCTGCCTACGAAGCTAGCGGTCCTGGGTTCGAATCCCGGTAAGGGCAGATATTTGTGTGATGAGCTCGAATATTTGTTCCTGAGTCATGGATGTTTTCTATCTATTTAAATATATTTCTCTACTTAAGTATTTATATCGTTGTCTAGTACCCATAGTACAAGCCTAGAGCTTAGTTTGGGACTAGGTCAATTGGTGTGAGATTGTCACCTTATAAAAAAAAAAACAAGTAGTCCCGTCAGAGCAATACACATTCAAACAGTAGGTATATATTTCGATGGTATATGTAAACCAGCTTGTACCTGCTAGCAAGAAGATACTGCATAGGTTTTTTTTTGCACTATGATAAACCTAGATAGGTAGTTTGGAAGTTAGTTAATTGTCTTTTGGTGTGAAATCAGCCCTAGCAGCTACAGAAAATACCAGAGTTTTTAGAATATAATAAATATGTGTGCAAGCGGTGCAGGATCGGTCTTTATTGCAAACCTTGGTGGAGCAGTGGTCTTTGTTGTAAACCTTGGTGGAGGCCTATGTCCAGCAGTGGACGTCTTTCGGTTGAAATAATGCTGATGATAATGGAAATTTATTAAGTTGAGTTTGTTGTTTTATAAGGAGGGATCCAAACTGTTTGATTTTGTTATTGTATTCACAAAGGCAAAACTTTGGGGTTTTTGTACTTGTATCAGTTGATGTATGAGTACTTTGGATAGATGGGTGTTAAAGTTACTCTCAAAATGGCCAAAAGGTTCTACCGGCTTGTTCTTCTTTTGATACCACCTCAATCTTGAAGGCATGAAGCAGAGTCAGTCAATGTTAGGTACGTGTGACATAGGTACAATTCAAACCCAGTATTTGCCCTAAGTACAAAGGAACTAACTTACAGTCGGATACTGGCAAACAATTCGCTTCTTGACTGGCTTGAGGCAGTCGGTTAACCTTTTCCACGCCATTGACGGATATATCCGCACCACTGGTTCAACGCCAACGACGGATATTTCCGTCATGGTTGACAGCGCAAATTAAACCTGAGTGGCTATGAGGTAAAGTTGACATTATCTTTGGTGTTTAGCTGTCATTGGCGTGTGAGCGACGACTTTGTTTTTGACATAGCGTTGAAAAGGTTAAAGATTGGCCAATGTCGTCGCTAAGTGAGCGTTTATATGTACTTCCGGCAATCGAAGCAACTCCTCTATGAATATGATTAATAAGCGAAATTGCTGTATGTACAGCAATTAAACAGTAAATTATGTGAGTGCTTTCACATCGTGGGCATCCGGCGTGCTCGTGCCCAATTGGACTTCCGAGCGCGCTTCCGAACAGCACCGCCGGCGACACGTTTAATGACTCCAAAGGGACTATTGTTTTGTTATTATTAAGCCACGAGACAGGATGCTGGCTAATTAGGATAATTTACTCTATTGTTTTATTAGTTTTACATGAGCTTTATTTAAAGAGCGGCGCGTGCCGTTGCGAGCATGTGTAATTAAAAAAATATATGACGAAAATATTGGTACTTCCGAGATTTCTGAGCTCTGTGACTTGGATGTGTGCAATTGTTTTGAGGTAAAATACCGATAGCACCGCTTTATGCACATTCCGCAAGGTAATATCAGAATAACAAAAACATTATTATTAACATTATCAATTACAATAAAAACAAATAAATCGTTCATTTTACTGTGCATGCGTTATCTTAACGGCATTGCTTGGTAAATTAATTCTTGTGTTGTTGGCTAGGGATTGAGAGGTCTGTAAGTAAATAGGAATGTCGAAATGAGCTCGTCCGTTGGGCATCAATAAATCGAGGGAGGGTGCCTGGCGTGTTGTGACAGCCCTGGCGGAAGCGCCCTGTTAGCGACTCCGCGCCGCACGCGCAGCATCGATGCTTTTCACCGACATTCATATTTAAAAATATTCTAAAGGCCGTTATGGATTTGACGTGAAGCATTCATCCTCCTATTTACTCGACTTGCCCATAAATTGGAAATTTCTTTGGGTGTAAGTATGTAACCTATCCATATCTGATTCTTTGGAGGTCTCTTTTAAACTAAATCACGTGACGGATTTTGGTATGCAGGATGTCGTAAGATTGAATTTATATTCCAGGAGTATTGTTGCTTCTATTTAAATTAATATTAAGTATAAAGTATGAGCACACGAGCAGTCAATTTTTAAAGCTTGCTTAATGTTAGACTTGTTAAAATATGTTAATCTTTCTGATTTCCGTCGAATTCCTCGCGTATGAACCAATCGTTTTAGTCAAACCAACAACTTCCACGTCTTTTCTTTTATGTTATGCTATAACATGTTAGATCTAGGTAAGGTAAACGCAGCTATCAACGACCCATCGAAAATCTGCAGGTATTACCGACCCATTAGTGTAATTTCAAGTTTTTACGTTTCTGCAACTGTTTGAGCCACAGGTTAATAGAAAAAATACATGCGTTTGTTCGTTGAGCATCGGATAATCTGACTTTAGAGTGCGTGGCATTGCGAAAAGGAGATAAAATACATCAGTTTCTGTGCGGCCGGCGTAAACGCAGGTCTTGTCGTACTGGCTCTTGTTCCTGCAGGTAAGTACCCAACTTTTCTGCCTTAGACATTTAATGCACATAAATGATACCTACAATTATCGTGTAGTATTAAATGTATTCATTTACTTATAAAGTCTCGATTTTGTAATGCAATTTATTGAAAAAACGTCACTTTATATGATAAAACTTTAATTGAAAATAGGGCGGTGATAGCTTCTTCAATTTTAGTAGTTGCAGCCATTACCGACCCATGAGTCGGTAATGGCCGCCACGTAGAGTTTAGTTTTTATATATTTACTGTTGATATTTGACAATTTTACAAGTATTTGTATAAACCATCATAATAATAAACAATCAGCCTTTGTATAAATCTATTAGCGATATACAATAATTTGTGTAGTTTTCTTGTTTTTGCGTTGTAAATTTGTGAAAAATTACTACATTATTCATAACTCGATATGCTTTAGAGACAATAATTAACTAACCATAATTTAATTAAACTTCTGTTTTTGGAGTTAAATGTTGTATTACTTTAATCAATCGCGGTCTCTTTTACTGTCAGGAGACCACCGATTATAAATATTATGTACTTTTTATAAGTCGGTAATACATTTTACTATTTATACCTACATATTCTATTACCGACCCATGTGGGTCGCTAATAGTTACTCATTGTTGCTATTACCGACCCATGTGGATCGGTAATAGCAACAAAAAGTAACTATTAGCGATTCTACACAAAATAATATACCTACTTATTTCATGTTAAGTAATATATATTTTTTGATTTACAGTCTCCAGCAAAAATAATATTATTCTGGATAATATATTATATTATCCAGAATTGGTAGCAAAAATATCTGACACGTCTTTATTACTAGAGGTATACAGTGACCATATAAAGCATACACTTGTAACGTGTGTACACAATAGTTTTTTTTTATTTGATAAAGATTAAAACATTTTTATGATCGTAATTTTAAGTAATAAGTCAGTAAATAATATTTTTATTTTGGATTGCAGTAGCATGAATAGGATCTCAATAGTATAAATAGATGTTAGAGAATTTTCAAGTTCCTTAAGTCTTGTTTTAATGTTGATTATTTTTAATGGTTATAATAATTTATGTAAGCAGATGACCATATAAAACATACACTTGTACCGTGTATTGTTTTTTAAAATTTGTAACAATTGTTGTTTAAATTTTATGAAGATTACAGTGTTTTTCACCATTTAAAGTTATATTATTTTCTTACAATCGGTAATAGCTGCAAAAAAAACGTTAATAGCTTCACAGCCGTTACTATGGGTCGGTAATAGAAACATTCGACTTGCCCACTTTATTAATTATTTTTCACAAGAAAATGCTTTATTTTGAAGCATTTAATGTGGTAAATATAAACCCAACATTCAATATTACCATATAAAAATAATAAAAATACTGTGACGGCTACCAATATTCTTAATAAGTATGATCAATTTCAAAATTGCCTTAGGAGGGTCGTTAATAGCTGCATTTACCTTACTCTTACCATTTTGATTTATTGCCATGGAATTGTACTTTAAATTTTTCACCTAGTTCCATCCATAATAGCCTTTATATGATGGGAAAAAGTAGGCGTGGGGCGTTATTTCTACCAAATTCCTTATCCTACAGGTAATTGTTTTGCGAAAGCAATGGTTTAGCCGTTCCTGAATGATCAAAGGTAGTTTCCGTGATGAGTGTGCGCTAATCCCGAGTACCCTGATTGGTGGCCCAGTTCGCTGATTGGAGTGCGCGGGGCCGCGACCCGCAATTATGCGCCCGCGCCCAAACACATCCATCCAACCATGCGCGGACTAATTGTTCTCACACGACTCACTGTTATTATGGTTATGGACAAAATTAGTATGAAGATGATCGAATAAGAGACAACGTTAAAGTAATTGCAGAATGACCTCTTTAATTTAGTTTTGATTTTGCAGGAAGTTAGATAGGGAAATGATTATTTTTAATGCAGTTTCTCTTGCAGATGTTGTTGACTAAATAAGTACTTTGCATGAACAGAAATGTGCGGTATGTACAATGTAAATTACCTACCTATTAAGCTTATATTATTCTGAAGTTATTATGTAACATTTAAATATTGAGGCTAATTGATGAACTTATTAAATGTCACGCAACTATTAGAGTAATCTAAACTTAAACATTTTTATCTAGGGATTGTGAAATGGAATAATTGGTCGCTGACAATTGTTGATAACATAATTACGGAACGGAGAGCCACCCATGGAGATGCTAATTGATTTATCTATTTCAACATTTTACACGGGTGCTCCACATTGATGATTTAACCGTTATTATTTCCAAATCGTAATAACAGTTCGAAGATTGAATTCGAGCCTCTATTAAAACAGTTTTTGCTGCGGAACCCTATTTTGTCAGGTGTGTATAATCACACAGGTTCAAGATTACGATAGACGATAGTGTACTTGCGTCTTCCGGCGAGCAACCCGAAGGACGCCACCGGACCGTGAAAATCCGTTACGAACCGTTCCTTCATTATTACGTCTTTACTTTCACGCTCGCGCGACGTGGGAACAGCGAAAAAAACCTCCAAAACGGGAGCAGGTACAAACAAAAGTTCAAGTACTCGGGTCGGTCCCGAAGCCCGTTGTTTGGGCTACAATCTGCGAGGAACATGTGAACACGTGTGAGACATAAACACACGCGAAATCAGCTCTCACAACACACATGAAAGCAGACATCGAGCAAACATGCTACATTTTTGATGGTTCTCTTTTTTATCTTTGACTTTGTGATAGTTAAACTGATTCGGTTGTAGTTAATGAGTGAATTTACATTTCTAATTCTGTAAACAAAGAATATTAATAACGGTCCGGGTATAATTGGATTAGCGCCCGCACCATTAGCTGCTAATTGGCGTAAACCATATTGTCTACACTTTTTATTATTCGTCCCAAAATTGACGGTAATTTTAATTAATGCATCCATGTGGATATTTTATTGACTTGACAATTAATTCTTATATAAACTTATAAAGTAAGCTTTGAATGTTTACTTATGAATTTTCTTCTTAAGGTCGCAGCACAGGTCTGTTACGGTAGTTGATTTTGTGCCCCGTTTTAACCCCTTTCGGCCCACCCTATTTACACGCACTATTAGGCCATAAAATGTGTATTAAAAACAAAATCATCATGGATATATTTTTGTTGCAGTGCACCCTGGGTTGCAGTCTTTGGAGCCAGGGGTTGGAAATGTCTTGCCAAACGATCTGTGTAAGCTATACGATATTACCGATTGTGTAATAACATTTGTTTAGTGGCGATTTTTACTATATTACTCTGATTTATTTCAGAATGTTACATCCGAAACGGTATTCTCCCGGGAACTCTACTGTGTCATGGGATGCAATGAAGCTCTTAATACATACTTTCAGAAGCTAAGAGGTAATTTTGAAACTAACATCAAATACATATTATTTAATTAATAATTTCCTAAGCTTGCTTTTGCAACCGACTTCATCCACGTAGAAGTCCTTAATCACTATTTCCGCGGGACGGCGCATTTTTTATCAATACCTATGTAGTTCTCTGGCCCTCCAGTTATGCGTTGCTCCGCTGCTGCGTAAAAGAAGGACAGAACACCAACACACACTTTCGTATTTGATGTTTTTGATTCATAATTTGGAATTCCTCATTGTAGATTTGATCGGAACACCTCCCGCGCCAGCGTTGGTAGCGGATAGCCTGACAGCGACCTCCCTGTCGCTGGTGTGGGAGGCCCCCAACCTGGGCAACCTGAGCTTCCTGGTGCAGTGGCGCTACGAGGAGCTGCCCGGCTCCTGGCAGTACTACTCCAACACCAGCCACTCGGACCGGTCTATTATACACGTGGAGAACTTGCGACCGTATACTAAATACAGGGTTTGTACTCATCATCAGCTTAGTAGCCATACCGTCTTGAATTAAATTGTCTTAGTAGCCAGACAGTTGAAGGTGTTAGGAAGATTTATGCTATTGATTTTCCCACGCGGCACATTTAAGCTGATATCGTCGTTGAACTCGTCGGCGAGCTGTCGACTTTCATCCTTATTGTTACTAAATGCTAACACGAGGTCCCTAATGCTACCTTCTATTAATTCTTAGTATATATTTTTAAATCCTTAATAACAGATCGTTATCTTATCGTCGGTATGCTGTAATTTCAGCGCGTATTGCATATACCGGAAGCCGGTATAGCTCACACACGAAAGGTTAATCATTACAAAAAGGAGTCATTTGAAAAATGATGTCATTTAGAACAGGTTTTTACGATTTTACTTTAGTTTATTTATTTTATGAAAATTTTATGTATTTAAGTATTTATAAGCATTTTAACGATCTTTGCAAAATACGTCGAAAAGTTCCTAATTTTCCATCCCTAAATAGTTTTCAACGTAGTAAATAAGAAATGTCATCAATTTTAGCAACTTGTTTCAGTTCCGAGTAGCCATCTTCCTCTCGGGCCGCAGCGGCGCCACCGAGCCGGTGTACTCGGCGCCCTCGGTGGTGATATCAACCCTCGAGAGCGGCAAGCCAAGTTCTGCGCCCAACGCGCTGCGGGCCGCCGCCCCTGACCCCAGCCGCATCGCTATCTCCTGGGAACCAGGACCCTTCCCTAACGGACCATTGATCTCATACGTTCTGCGGCTGGCTGACACTCAGCCTAATATACTCTATGTAGAGGTAAGTATCTCAGAATATACTGCTAATCTAACAGTTACTGCGTAAAGTCGCTACCCTTTGAAATAAAATGTCAGTAAAATCTAAACTGAGATTTTGAAATATTCTTAATGTAAGTTAATATTGATATGTTATTTAAAAAAAACTTTTTTTTAAAAAGCCCGATGTTTCTTGTTTGTAGGATATGCCAGCATTAAACTATACGCTGTTCTACATGTTCCAAAACCTGGCCGCCGGACGCGTGTACGAGGTGTCGGTAGCGATGCGGAATGCTATTGGAGAGGGCCCGCGGGCTTACGTTAAGGTTTCCACGCCCCCGCAACCATCATGTACGTCCTCATCAGTTCTTATTGCAAACAGCTAGTTACTTGCAGTAGAGATATTTGTTTCGCGTAACACTTTAGCATCGTAATATACTTAGTGACGTAATAACACCGTGGTCCTTCTGTGTTTGACTTAACTGTGCCAATATTCGACGGAGATACCCAAATCATTTCCTTCTGACACATGCTTGTATGCTTCTTGCACGTAGCAGAAATAGGCATGACTTTAAAATGACCATATGTTTCAGCGGTTCCTAGTCAACAACCTATTTTAATTTTGGGAGGAGAACAAAATATATTGGCAGCTCAAGCCAATGACATGCTTTCCGATCCTGTGGAGCTCTTTAGCACTGAATCGAATCACAGTATCACTGGTAATACATTCTACAATAGGATTTTTAATAACTTAAAGGACTGATCTATTTATTATTTGTTTTCCTGTTTGTTTGATTTAGGTGTTGGTCTTGATGTCTCCAACAACTACCTATTCGTCTCCGTATCAAGCGGCCACGTATACCGAAGTTCTTTATCCAGGAAAAGCACATCCATACCGATTCTGCTACCTGAAAATATTTCTTACAAACCCTTGGACTTATCTGTTGACTGGTTAAACCGCCATCTGTATGTACTGGGTGTGGTGAACCACAGCCAGGACTCGGAATGGCCAGAGCTCTCACAACATATGAACTGGGAAATAGTGAGGTGTGACTTTGACGGGAGGAATCAACTGGTTGCACTGTCAGGGTTTCCTTCTCGTCCTATTCATTTTGAAGTAGATGCTTATAACGGGTAAGATAAATATATGTTTTGTTAAAGTCACGTCGATACTCTTAAGTTTGTATCAAGCCAAGCCATGCAATTTTTTACTTGTTATATTCCAGTTATCTATTTTGGGCTCTACGAGGGGTAGAGCGCGGAGGCCTGTACCGTTTGGACTTGTCTAGCATTTCCAATGGAGTGCGGCACGAAGCTCCTCCCGAACTCATAGTGAGAGACGCGCATCTAGGGGGCTTCACCGTGGACCACAAGGACTTCAGGCTCTTAGTGGCTCATCTCCGGAGGAATACTGTCTTAGCTGTGTCGCTTGACGGGTATGTAAACACACATTACGTTGAGTTGAATAAGAATATATTATGCAATCCTGCAAATGCGAAAACAAAGTGGGGTTTTTTGTTTACCATTGTCATTAAAATAATAATGTCAGTAGCACAGATTTACCTAGCTGATACGATTATATTAGTGTTATCCTCGCATCGCTTAGTTTGAAATGTGATTCTCATAATCACCTCGATTCTTTGTATACTAACACAAGGTTCTTATAATGGCTAATGATAATGATATTGGTTATAAAGGGTAATTTTTTGTGGTTGCCAGGCGCGAAATATCAGACTTCCGACACAACATACAGAAACCGATGTTCATGTCGACGCGCTCGATAGCTTACGTAAACGGCCTCTTCTATTGGACCAACGGGAAAGAGATGTTGACAGAAGAGTATCATAAAGGGAGCGACAATTTTTTCCACAACGAGTATCCTCTCGTGTTTAACACTAAGAAGATAGCGACGCGGCAAGTGCTAGTGGCTTTGAGGAGCTGTCAACCGATACCGGTGCCTGTGAACCCACCCATCGGGGTTCAAAGCGTGATGGGTATCACTCGGGCGAAGGTATCGTGGTCCGCACCGCACCTGCTGGGGCACCAGGGAAGCGGTGCGTGGCAGCATTGGGCCTTTCACTTGCAACTTACGCATGTAGAGAGCGGAGAGACGACAGAAAGGTCAGTTCTTATGATTTCATGTTCCGCTATAATTTAAAGTACCGCAGTGGAGTCTTGCTGGTTGACGGATTTTGGCGAGAGCGGTCAGTTCACTCAGATATTAGTGAGGGCGGGTAGTGTAGCGGAGAAAGAAAACGAGTGTTAGGCGTTTTCAATCTCTCCAACTGTAACAAAGTCTGTCAGACGCGGGATGGCAGTGCATGAACTTGTTATACTTTAAGGGACTAGCTACAAGATTAGTAAGTATTTCTAAGTCCTCTTCTGCATGCGCTTATTTATTCTTAAAATTCTTCAATATAATTATTTTATTTAAATGTTTGCAGGAAATATATAAATGGATCTATGTTTGTAGTTGAAGATCTAACGCAAGATGCTGAATACGTTATAAAAGTGGCTGCAGTTACAGAATCGGGTGCAGGTAAACTATTTTCACTGTGGTTGCGTCTGGACTCAACCTTACCGCATTATATTGACCGATCTGATTCCATTATTGAGCTTATTGTTTTACTCCCTAGGTCCTTGGTCATCAGAGTTCGTGGGTAAAACGTTAGCATCTTCGCCGACTACGTTGCATAGTACACTGGTGTGGTCTGGTCCGGACGGCCTCTTACAAACTGATTTGACTGGAGACAATATGCAAACTTTGATACATAGGTAAGATCCAAAAGGTAATCCTAAATCTATGACTAAATCTTAATGAGTAAGAAACTTAGCTAATTCTTCTGGTATTCAACAGGGCTGATTTGAAGAAAATCCATATCATCGACATTTCCTGGTACCGCGATAAGTTATACCTAGTGACGAATGTTTCGACCGTGATGTGGTACAACACGACCTCCCACGAAAGAGGCTTTATGAAGAACATGGAAAACGTCGGCAGCCTGGCGGTGGACTGGGTCGGCAAGAGGATTTACTGGTCTAATCCCAAACAGCAGTTGGTAAGTAACAAGAAGGATGAATCGTGGCTTTGATAAATCAATTTGGTTCTAGTAGCTTAATGGCATATCCCAGTAAGGCCCACGGCAAATTTAGTCAGTTTAAAGAAGAATCGTGTGACAGTCAATTGAAGTTAAGAATCACTTTGACAAATGTCATAAATTAAGGCTGTTGGGAATTACAAGCACATAGTGCCTATGCTGCCCTGCTAAGACGGTATCTCAGATAAAAGTCCTGTATCAAAAGGAACGTCATTACTAACGAAAAAGGATTGAATCTGGTTTGTGTATTGAATAGAACGTGACGCCTTTTGGCTTATGATGGAGTATGGTGGGTCGCTAGATATTTCAGTATAAAAGCAGGGCACGATTTATTATGTAGAGGACATATTGACCATGGCAGTAGATTAATGGTATTATTGATGTAATAGATAACGAGGGGCAACCTGGATGGTGGGAACAGAGAGCCCGTGCCGATAGTCACGGTGGCCAAAGAGCTCACGATAGACTCCCTGGGCGCGTACATCTACTGGAATACCGGACATGCCGTTGAAGCTGCGCGGTTAAACGGAGAGAAGCGAATGGTGTACTATCCGGCTCAGTTGTTCAGTGGGAAGCAAGGTGAGAAAATAAAGAAGTGTTTGTAGGTAGACCGTTAAATATTCAGCCTGTGGCACACAGCAGCGCGGGCCCAGACCAAACCAAGAACCACACCGCACGTATCAGACTTGGATGGCGGTTTTATGTAACTCTTCTGCAGCTTAGAAGCACAACTGTACAATGAATGATATTTCACTGTCTAAGCATCATAAGCTGCACTAAGATTATATTTAGTCTTTACAAGAATGGTGAGTCTCTAACGCGGACGGTAGACAGTGCGCTACCTGTCTGCTGTAACGCTGCTCAACCTCTAGTTGGAACTCACTAAACTATAACTTCACTTTAATTTAACGTGATTTTAGTAATGGGTCTTACTGCGGACTTGGAGAAAAAGTGGCTATACTGGCTGGTCCGAAGCTACGATGGCTCCGAGTTGCACCGCGCGCCCACCGCCGACCAGATCTCGCACAGCGTTAGCGAGGTAAATGATCGGCATCAACCAACACTGGTTCTGAAGCAAAAATCAGTCAGTTTATTAATACGGCCCTTCAAGGTCTACTTAAAATTGATGTTGGTTTCTCCAGGTGTCGAGTTCCCTAGTGTCGCGGCTGGCAGGCACGGCCACGCTGGGCCCGCTGTGCTACTTCAGCGGCCGGCTGGTGTGGGTGGCGGACGCGCGCGCCGTCGTCTCCGACCTCGCCGGGCGCTACACAGCGGAGCTCGTCAAGCGCGTGCGCGTTATCGCCGTCAGGGATCCAACGCTGCATGCAAACAGCGGTAAGTATCATGAATAACTTTCCACATTGTAATATTTGAAGGTATGTGGCCCTCGTCGCACTGGGGTGAGTTTTAGTGAAACACTCACACAAGCACAGGTCACCTGATGTAATGTAAGTAGGATTTGAGGTTCATGAACAATATGAACATACGCAATAGCAAGATTTATTTAAACGCGTTGCCAACTAAACAGTAAGATGGAATGCTTCAGTCTGTAGCCGGTCTAACCTACCATTTTCGCGTGTACAGTCAACCAATTTGATTCCTAGCCTACTATGGACTATGTTAAGGTGACGTTGGTAACCAAAATGTAAGAGGATTTGGTATGCAACGCCATGTCAAATTTGATGACGGTACCATTAGGTGGTAGGACCTTGTGCAAGGTCCGTCCGGATCGCTACCACCATCTTATCCATTAACCTACCGCCAAACAGTAGTGTTCGCATTGTTGTGTTCCGGTTTGGGGATAAGACAGCCGGTGAAATGACTAGCATAGAGGCATTCCATCTTAGCCTCAGGGTTGGCAACGCATTTGCAGTCTTAGGATTGCATTGCAGTCTTGTGATTGCGAATGTCTATGGGTCACAGTTTCCACTTACCATCAGGTGGTCTGTGTGCTCGTTTGTCTACTCGATGCCATAAAAAAAAAAAAAAACTCACTGTGACGGTGTCATCCACAATAGGCGGTTGTATCTTACAGGGTCACGAAAACTTTCTAAGCCACATCTACAAACTTAAAAATCTCATTTGATTGTTGCAACTGTTCTTCTTGTTTCAGAATCCCTAATAGCAATCCCGGAGACAATCAACGCTTCGTCGATAGAGTGCGCCGGCGCCTGGGACCAGTTCAACGTGACGTGGGCGCCGGCCGCGCGCGTGAACCTCAACAACAGTCGCGTCTACTACGACGTGGGGCTCAACTTCTCTGGTTCGGTTAAGATCGAGGTAAGTTTCAATTTGTGTGTTCAATCCGGATCGATCAGGATAAACGTTTTCTAGATGTAAAATGACGATTTTGAAAAAGAAGGTGATTTAGTGCATGGATCATTTTCGTTTTCTATTTCTTTCTTCCTTTTACTCGTTGTTGTAAATAATAAAACTCAAATTACATCAAAAATGAATGTCACCAGAAAACAGTGGAAGTGCCTTGGATCGAGGTTCACTCGGGCAACATCCCGCCGTACAGCAGCGTGGAAGTG